>OU343119.1:19322958-19480458 GCA_910594885.2 Bibio marci | reverse complement strand
ATCCATATTACCGCCACGACCACCACTACCGCCGCCGCCGCCGCCGCCACGTCCACCACGTCCACGACCACCACGTCCACCTAAACCACCGCGACGTCCATCATTAAAATGAAATTCAATATCCAAAACATGTTTTTGACGATTAACACGTTGTACAAAATTTTGTTGATCATCGATTAAATCATCATCGATTTCATTAGTTTTTTTTCTACTTTGTAATGCAACCATTTTTTTCCATTGTGATGTGTCTTCTCCTTCGCCCGCCTTACGTAAATTATATTGTGGTTTTACACGTACATTCATTTGTGCTTTCCATTCGTCTAGCGTAATTTTTTTCGATTCATCTTCGGCCGCCTGTTGTTGTTGGCCCGCCGCTGAATCATCACCGCCGCCGCCGCCGCCGCCCGCATTTGTTTTCTGTCCATTTTCTTTATCATCCATTTTATCTTTATCCTGTTCTTGATTATTAAAATCTTCAATATCTTGTTTATGTGTACCCCAATTATGGGCACCGCCACCTTCACGTTTATCAATTGCTTTGACACCGGTTTTATCGGAACCGGATTGACGATCAAATTCACGTTTACCACCACGTCCATCAAATTGCCGTTTATTGTGATGTGGTCCGGTTAACATACGTTTTTGTTGTGATCGATCATCACGTGATTCACCGGTATTTATATTATTGTTGCCGCCACCACCACCACCACCGGTGTTGCCTTCTCCTGTACCACCACCACCACCACCACCACCACTTCCATAATTACCATTTTGTTGTACCGATTGACGATTATTATTATTCATTTGATGTTCGTCACGATTTTTACGATTATTTCGTTGTTCACGTTGTTTTTCATCAGACGGTTGTTGCTGCTGTTGCTGCTGTTGCTGTTGCTGCTGTTGCTGTTGTTGTTTTCCACCAACATTATTTATATTCGATGTATTATTATTATTATTGTTCCCAAAAATATTTCCCGTTTTATTGTTTAATGGTGTACCTAAAATAGAATAAATAAAATGAAATAAATTAGAATCATCGGTAAAATCACAAAAAAAAAACAAAGTTTTATGGCATTAGCATCATTTTCAGGTTGTTGTAGTTTAAAGCAACCCATTTCAAAATCACAATCGGGAAAAACTATGACAAAGTCATTGCTAATCAAACCTGTGTAACAGATATAGTTTTAGTGTTCCTCGCCTATTTTTAATGGTTTTGTTTAAACTTAAGTTTATTGTTCTGTGATCCGTAGTCATAATATTCAAAGGACAACACATTTAAACATTCATTTTATTTAACCAGTGTTGGACCACCACCAAGCAACGTCATCGATATTTATGCATTGGATAAAAAGACATTTATTATTTTATATTATAAAAAATCTATTCTATTCTATTGATACAGCAAATTAAAGTGAAAAAAAAATATACACAGACACACACACACACACACACACACACATTGTGTAACTTTTAGTAGCCGCACTTAAGAAATAGTTTTATTTTTTCATTGGAACAAAAAAAAAAGAAAAAAACCAAAAGAAAAGATTGAAATTGAAAAGAAGCAATAAAAAATCCTTTTAAAATTCATTAAATATATTTTCCATTTTAATGTGCAAATAAATATTCTTTTGTTATAAGCATAAAAATTTTTTTTTTTTATTGACTCGCTCCGTGTGTGGTACTTTTCGTTTTGTTTTTTTTTTTTTTACCTGAATCATTTATGTCGAAAGAAAAGAAAAAAAAAAATTTTTAAAAATGCATCATTATTTGTGTGATTTACTGTATACCGTTTTTGTTTTTGCCTTACACCACCACCACTACTACCAGTAATTAAATGATGAAAAACGAAACACTACAGAGACAAAATAAATATAGAATTTATTATAAAATAAATCTGCTCTCCTCCACCAAAATAATCTTCTATTCGATTCCATTCCATTAGGACAACAACAACAACAACAACAACAACAACAACACAACTACATTCGGTATTTTTCTTCATCAATATATTATTTTAATGAATGTGTGTGTTGTTTGTGCGCATGCCTTGCGATAAATACATGTATATTATAAAAATAAATCGCGCGCATTTAATTTTTTTCTTTTATTTTTAATATTATTTTCACACACACACACACGCACAAACACAGCGAAACACCACAGAGAGAAGCAGCAAAATACAATAAGGAGGAAAAAAAAAAAAAAACAGACATCTTTAAGAAAAGAATAAAAGATAAGAAATGCGATCAAAAGGTGTGAAAAATAAATATTTTTTTAAGTATCGAATTGTGTGTGTGTGTGTGTGTGTGTGTTTATTATAAAATGCAAAAAGATGCATTTGTATTAGTGTTTTTTTTTTTCTTTACATTTTTTTTTTTTTTTGTTGCTATGCCATTTTCAAATAAAAAAAAAAATGCGGTAAAACTTATAAAAATAAAAGAGAGACGGAAATTAAATAATCATTTTGGAAAACATAAGTTAAGCGACGGCGCCGCACACAATTGAACCCCGCAACACACACACACACACACACACAAAATTTATTTTTAAACATGTCCAAAGTAATGAGAAAAAAAAACAAAACCCAAATAATTAAAAATAACCCTATCCTTGAACCATAAAAAAAATTAAATAAAATAAATAAAACCACACCACCACCACCACCACCACCACCACCAACCAAAACACACATTATCCGCGAAACAGTACCGCAACAAAAATGTTGCCAAATTTAAGGTGTGAAATAAAAATTTTAAAAACAATAAAAATTATAACTTACGACTTTGGGCGTACGGATGAGTGGCCCGTGATGTTTTTTGTTGTTGTTGTTGTTGTTGTTGTTGTTGTTGTTGTTGTTGTCCATTTAAAAGTGATCCTTCGTTGGCGCCATATGTTCCTTTACCATAATTATTATTATTTGTACCAACACCACCACTACCACCAACACCACCACCACCACCACCCATATTTTTAATTGTTACAGGTGCTACACCTAATTGTTGATGGTGTTGTTGTTGCGATTGCGTACCTGTATTTATTTGAAAATTATTTGTAGTGTTGTTGATAGCGACATGTGGTGATGATACAGTGCCCACCGATGATGCTATGCTAACAATTTTCTTTTGTTTTGTTTTTGTACGATTTAATAGGGCCGCCAATGGATCACCATTTTCATCATCGTCCATTAAAAATAATTCATAACGATTTGTAGTACCAATTCCATAAGAATTTTCCATTTTTATCTATCAATTTTATTGTGGTGTGGGTTCAAATGGATTGTAATTTCGTGTTCGTGTGTGTGTGTATTAACTTTATTTTCAAATGCAGCAAATAATAAAAATGTGTTTGTAAACGCTGGAGCGAGAGACCGGTCGACGAGACGACGGTCGGGTTCTTCTTTCTAAATATATAAATATAATTAAAATATAATCTTTTAAAAATGTATAATTAATTTTTTTTTGTATTGTTCAAGAGGTTAACCTCTTTTTTTTTTTTATTTTTTTCGCTTTTACTTTAATCGTTTTATTATAAAATTATTAAAATTATTTTTTACTTGATATAAATGAATTGAAAATGTTTTACGGCTCCTTAGCCTATCGTTCACCACACACATTCACGTTGGTTGGTTGGTTTTTATTGTACGAATGTGTTTGTTCAGTTGAGGAAGAATACGACGACGACGACGATGACGATGACGACAACGACGACGACACGACTACGAAGAAGAAGAAGAAAAAGAACAAGGTGATGCACGACGACACACGATTAATTTTTTTTGTCGTATACAAAATGATAAAAATCAGAAAAAATATTTGTTTGTTCTTTAGCTGGCCGCTCTGTCACTAACTCACTGTGTATATGTGTGTGTGTGTGTGTGTGAGTGTGTGGCTGTAGTCTATTCCTCTGCACCACCACAAAAAAAAAAAGCAGAAAATAAATAAAATGAAAAAAAAATAAATAAATAAATAAAATTGTTTTTATGAGGAATTTATTTTTGGAAAAAAAAAATAAAATAAAATAAAATAAAAACGTAAAAAACTAAACACACAAACGCACAATCGAACCACAAAAACCAAAAAAAAAACACATACAGTCACTCACACACAAAGTCAAACACAATAATTTGAATTTTTTTTTTTTTTTACAAATTTTTCAGCTTTGCTTAATTTTTTTTTATTTATTTTATTCCATTTTCTTCTTTTTTTTGATCACATAAAAAAAAAACTAATTGTTAATTAATTTCGTGTTAATTGTCACACCATTCACACACACCCGCACACATACGCACATACACACACACACACACACACACACATACACCACAAACACACCACCAAAAACTAAATCATTTTTTTTTCAAATGATTATTAATTAATTAAATTACTTTTTGCCTTCCGCCTAAATTTTAATATTAAAACACACACACAGAGACGAACAAAAAAAAAAAAAAAATGATTAAAACAAAATGTTTTTTATTTAACCTTTGCGGGTGCTAAAAAAAAAATATTTAATTTTTTCACCAAATAAAAACTAAATTAAACTCTGAAAATTTAATTTAATGACAACACGCGCGAACAACTTCACTTCTATTTCGATTCTGATTTCTGACTGAGTTGAAAAAAAAAAAAAAAAATTGTACGCTGTAAAATAAAATAAAATATCTCTAAAATTCTATATTTATTTTTCTCTGAGTCGAACCTGTCTGTCTGACGGTGGGGCATAGCAATGTACCGACAGACATTTAGTTTGGCTGTCAACACAGAGTAGACTGTGTTTGCGTTCGCTTTTTATATGTACAGGTAGCCCTTGTGTTATGTGATGGTTGGTGCCGGATCGATATTTTTTCCATTGAATTAAAGTGTTCCGTGCAGTTGAAATGTAATGGGATTTTGTAAAAATGATACTGTAAGTTCACTTGAATTTCCGTTTTCGATGTTTAACGATCATAAGTTATGGTTTTTGCAGTGTCGAAACGAAATAAATTTAACTAAAAATTTTATACTTCGCTAATACAATGTATCGATAGAATAAATATAGTGAAAAATTATTTTCCATAAAATTAATTGTTTTGATAATTGCCGGTGTTTGACGACAGTGGAAATTTTGTGGTTGTGAAGTGTCAAAATAAAAACGAGGGAAAAAAGTGAAAATATATAGAAAATTTAAGTGTTTGACATTAGAAGTTTTCGGTTTTACAGTGTCAAAATGAAAAAAATTTAACTAAAAATTTTATACTTCCCTAATGCAATGCATCGATACAATGAATATAGTAAAGAATAATTTTTCGAAAAATTAGTTATCAACTGAAGTGTTTGACGTTAAAAATTTTCTGTTTTACAGTGTCAAAAAAAAAATAAAATAAAGTGTCAGACTTCGCTGCTAGTGTCATGTGTCGAAATTGTGAAAATAGAGAAAAATAGTTTGTCGAATAATTAGTTGTCAATGTCATGGTTTGGCGGCAAAAATTTTCGGTTTTACAGTGTCAAAAAAATTATTTAACTTAACTGCGAAATGTCAGTTTTCGATTTAAGTGTGTGACACTAGAAATTTTCGGTTTTACAGTGTCAAAATGAATAAAATTTAACTAAAAATTTTATACTTCACTAATGCAATGTATCGATACAATGAATATAGTAAAGTTGAAAAATTAGTTATCAACTGAAGTGTTTGACGTTAGAAATTTTCTGTTTTACAGTGTCAAAAAAAAAAAAAAAAAAGTTTAAATAAATAGTGTCAGACTTCGCTGGTAATGTCATGTGTCGAAATTGTGAATATAGAGAAAAATAGTTTGTCGAATAATTAGTTGTCAATGTTTGGCGGCAAAAATTTTCGGTTTTACAGTGTCAAAAAAATTATTTAACTTAACTTCGAAATGTCAGTTATCGATTTAAGTGTTTGACATTAGAAATTTTCGGTTTTACAGTGTCAAAATGAATAAAATTTAACTAAAAATTTTATACTTCACTAATGCAATGTGTCGATACAATGAATATAGTAAAGAATAATTTTCCGAAAAATTAGTTATCAACTGAAGTGTTTGACGTTAGAAATTTTCTGTTTTACAGTGTCAAAAAAAAAAAAAAAAAGTTAAATAAATAGTGTCAGACTTCGCTGCGGCTAATGTCATGTGTTGAAAGTGTGAATATAGAGAAAAATAGTTTGTCGAATAATTAGTTGTCAATGTCATGGTTTGGCGGCATAAATTTTCGGTTTTACAGTGTCAAAAAAATTATTTAACTTAACTGCGAAATGTCAGTTTTCGATTTAAGTGTGTGACACTAGAAATTGTCGGTTTTAAAGTGTCAAAAAAATAATTTAACTTAACTGCGAAATGTCAGTTTTCGATTTCAGTGTTTGACGTTAGAAATTTTCGGTTTTACAGTGTCAAAATGAATAAAATTTAACTAAAAATTTTATACTTCCCTAATGCAATGTATCGATACAATGAATATAGTAAAGAATAATTTTTCGAAAAATTAGTTATCAACTGAAGTGTTTGACGTTAAAAATTTTCGGTTTTACAGTGTCAAAAAGTTATAAGTTAAATAATTTACTTCGAAATGTCAGTTTTCGATTTAAGTGTTTGACATTATAAATTAGTGGTTTTAAAGTGTCAAAAAATTAATTTAACTTAACTGCGAAATGTTAGTTTTCAATTTCAGTGTTTGACAATAACAATTTCTCGGTTTACAGTGTCCATACACAATAATTTAACTAAAAAGTGTTATACGTCGCTAATGCAATGTTTAAAATAAAAAAAAAAATCAGTTGTCAAATTTCGATGACAGTAGTGTTTAACGAAATAAATTTCTAGTTTCGTTCTTTGACACATTTTTACAATGTATGCTCCACCAACACAACAAGACGTCACAACGTCAATTTACGGATCGCCTATTTGAAGAACGTCATCATCGTCGTCGGAATAAATAGTAATGTGTACAATAGAATTACAGTTCCAAGCTGAACTACTGTGAAAACTGATACTCCAATAGTATAAAACTGCTCAATTTTTACAGAATTTCAGTAGGAATAAATCTTCTAAATCCCATTTTATGCATTTATCTACAAAATGTGAACAAAATTAAATACGTGCACACCATACAATCGCATAATTCTCGGGGGATACCTGTATTCTTGAAAATATTTATACATAAAATCAATTGTTTGTCGTGCACAGTGTAGTTAAAAAAAAATAGTGTTAATAATGTGACGAAGGGAGGGAAGACGACGGCAAATGGAATTATATTGTATTGTAATAATAAAAAAAAAATAGGAGAAACGAATCGCATCTCATTTGGAAAAACAATACCAAATTTTTTGGTTATATAATTCTTATTTTTCTATATTTATTTAAAATGAATACAAAAAAATACACAGTGACTCAAAGAACTATTCAGACAGGTTAAATTTATTTTTAGTTTTTGAGTTACGATCGTTTCCTGTGCACCAGAATATGTCGAAAGTGTTAACAAAAAGTGACACACTGAAATAATTTTGATTATATTTTATGGTTTGATAATTTACACAGTACATCTCGGCGCACGTGTTTATGTGTCTACATTTATTTATTTTTAGTTTTTTTGGTTTTTTTTTCTTGAGCCTTACTGTAAATAAATATATATATTTTGTTGTTGTTGGTATAATCTCAACACATTTATCTCAATTTTATTTATTTAAAAATATTTACACACACACACACACGCACAAACAATTTAATTTTATAATACAAAAATAAATATGTGTATAAAAAAAGTACCTCGTGGTTGGAATTGTTGTGACGTGAAAATAATATATATTTATTTCCGATTTTAGCGATATTTGGAGGTTATGTTTAATTTTGATATAATGAAGGTGCGACAATAATGTGTGGCGTCGGCGACGGCCTGTTTCTGTACCTGTGATATTAGCTAAATCATTTCAATCATTAATCAATTCTTATGTAAATGTTTATTAACGATGCACACGCTAAATGTTGTTACACGATTCACCGACGCAACTATTGCGTTCAGTACGACATACAACAAATTGTTCAGCGAAAGTGTTGCCGCACAATAAGTTTGCGTCCGTATTCATATCAGTGCCGTATGAACGATGATCACTTAATAAATAAGTGTAAATGAACGAAAAAATAGTATAAAATTGTAATCAAAGTCACTAACTATTATTCTAACCAAATTATCACAAGATACGCGCGAATTTAATCCATTACCACAAAAATTATTACAATATAATAACATTTCATTTTCGAAAACATTCACGCACGCTTCGTCACATCGATCAATTCGAAATAGTATTATTGTGTCCATCTCTTTTATCTTTAATTTTTATTAATATCATCATCATTTTATGGCTTTTTTTTATTTTAATACACTCAAAAAATATATGTTGATGATGAATTTTTTGATGAATGTTTTCCAATAAAATACACATTTTTTCTTATTATCTTATCATTTTTGTATTTTTTTTTTAAATGGGCGACGACCATTTTGATTTTCTGTTGTTGTTGTTGTTGTTTTTCTCATATTACAAAATTTCTTTTATATAATTGGAATTTAAATTTTTGCTAGAGACATCAAAGTCGAAATTGTGGTTTTGAAAACAGCAAAAACGATTATTTATTATTGAAATAATTTGTTTTACAATTAATAGAAATCAAAAACATGGTCTCGACAAGATAATAATGTATGAAGAAGAAGAAGAAGAAGAAGGAGGAGGAAGACGTCGTCGTCGTCGTCGGTGTCGGTGTCGCTGTTGTTGTTTCTCATTTTTATTTTTAATACTATTATCATTTCATTTTTTATCAAATTAAATTATAAATAATTAACTATAAACTGAACTAAACTCTGGACTGTGTACACCGCGATCTGTGTACAACGCGCACTCATCATATTTAATTTAATTCATACACAGAGAACAACGACGCACAGCAACAGCAGTAGCAGCAGCAGCAGCAGCAAAACGATAAGAAGAAGAGATAAAAATGATGATTCGGAACGGAAAGATTTATAAATAAAAGGAAAAAAAAAAACTATATTTATTTTTGTCGTATCGGAAAAGAAAAATGTTGTTTTCGTTATCATTTCTCTGTACTCTGTTACTCTACTACAGCTGCGTAGTCATTCACATAAAAACAGACTGACAAACAAACACACACACACACACACAAACACCAACACAAATCTATACAGAAAAGAAATTTATTTAAAACAAAAAAAAAGAAATAAAAAGTGAAAAGAAAGGCGAGCAATAAAAATAGATAGTGACTTTGATCTCTGATTTGGAATTTAACAGTGTTGCCATACTTTAGTGTATTCGTAATGTTTGAATGAAAGAAGCATTTATTTGTTATTGGTTAAATTTTTTATAAAAATTACAAATATTCCCTCATCATTCACCAAATGCCCCCACAAATTTGGGGTAAATCCATTTCACAGGTTTTGTAAACGGATACACCACACCGTCGTCAATTTGAGGAGACTTTAGAAAAATGGACGCCGCTACGAAATAGTGTAAATTGAATGTTGAATGAGCCTTCGCTGTGAAATTTTAAGTCAATCGTTGCGTATATAATTATAAGAATACTATTTAAAGGATTTGTATTGTTTGTGAGGACGCGAGTATTGTTTGGGTTTGACTTTGATATGGAGATGGGAAATAGCTACTTTTATTGTACGATAATGCACCCGTCCGGTATTCACCTGATTTATTTGACTTATTACCGCCGCTTCGATAGAATATTTTAAATAAAATAAAATTATTTTTTTTTTTTTTAAAAAAATCTTACTAATTTAAATCGAGACCGCGACGATCTGGCAATGCTGTCTATTATTTGATGATATTTAAATACACGCAGTGATACAACTATACACAGCGCACTACTAAAAACCAAACATTTGTCACATTCACCTCACTCACCTAACCTGTACATTGACATAAAAATACTACACAACACAATATATATGAACTCATACAAACACACACACACACACACACACACACACACACAGCCAGAGAGCATACATCGTACGTACACATTTATTATATAATTATATCATAGTGTTTTTGTGGTGGAATAAAATTATTAGTAGTAATTGATAGACATTCGAAACGAAAAATTCGTTCGACATCGTTTATTTTTACAAAATTACCCAAAATTAAAATACAAATTAAAAATATAATTAAAAATTAGTGTGCCATAAAAATATAAAATTTTTTCAATTAATTTTTTGTGTAACAATTTTGAGTTAATACATAATTTTTCATTAATAAAATCGGTGTAATAAAATTTTATTATACATTCACTTTTATCATACGTACAGCAGCTACTCGTCGTCATCATCATCAACACCACCACCACCACTATCACACCATCAACAGTACTATCGAACACCATCACCAACACCACCACCAGCACACAATGTACACACAAAAAATAAAGAAATCGATCGGTTACAGCAGCTGAAAATTTATTATTATTATTTTTATTCAAAATAAATAAATAAATAAATAAATAAATAAATAATTAACCAAAAAAAAATGTATTCAACTTTATTTCCAATCAAAAATTGTTGTTGTGTGAGTCTAGAAAAAATTTGGAAAATTTAATGTTTTTAAAAACTGGAACAACACCAGCAACAGCAACAACAACAACAACAACAACAACAACAACAACAACAACAACACCAACAACAAAGTGAACGATAAAATTTTAATTAATAAAATTTTTGGCGACAAAACAAAAGGGGGAAAAAAATTGAAAGGAATAAAAAAGAATTAATTAAAATACAAAATATTGTCTCTCTTCAAACAAAATTAAATTAATCATCAATTAAAAACAATTTGTCGTTGTTCTCTTGTACACATTACGTTACAATTGTGTGTGTGTGTGTGTATGTGTTTCATTGGCGGCGACAACAAAAGGCAAACCACATACACAAACAATATTAACTTTTCGACCGAACAAATTCTAAATAAACATTTTTGAACCCCGTGGTGGACGACAACCATTTGTTTATTGTTAAATACGGAGATAAAATATTTAATAAACAAACAACAACCACAAAAACCACAACAACAACAACAACAACAACAACAACAACAACCCACATGCCTTTTTATTATCTACTACTAAAAATGCACTTAATATAAAAACTGTGCACGCGCGTCTGTGTGTGTGTGTGTGTGTGTGAGTGTTTGTATAAACAAAAAGATATAATAAAAATAAAAACAATAAAATTGGGGTGTAAATAATAATAAAAATAAAAAAAAAACCACCACTAAAAAAATAATAAAAATAAATTAAAAAATATAAACAATAATTTGGAAAAAAAAAATGGCAACAACTTTTGATGTACACGACAGAAATAGGTATGTTTTTTGAATAATTAAATTACCGTTATTTGGATTGTGATGATGCAAAAGTGCACCCAAACAAATTTAAAGTATTTATAAGTGAAGGAGTTACGCATAAGTTTCAATTATTTATTTTTCCATCGACGGACAGACGTTTCCATTTGTTTTTAATTTATTTTTTCCAAATTATGGTGTTAAAATTCTTCTCCTCACCCCCATTCAAACTATGTAACTTCGAGAAGCTGGCTGAATTTGATGTTTTGTTTGAAAATTTTAATAATAAGAACAGCTTGAAAGGACACACAAAAAAAAAAATCGGGGTTTTTCTTCAAAAATACAGAAAATGTTTCGCTAATGTTTTAGTATCAAAAAAAGGGCGAAGTTCAAGTCGCCACTTCCACCGCTTTCAAACTATGCAACTTCGAGCAGCTGTCTCTATTTTAATTTCGGTTTGAAAAGTTTAATACAACAGCTTGAAAGTACTCACAAAAAAAATATGGTGTTTTTTTTCTCAAAAATAAAGAAAACGGCTTCATTATTTTTTCCAAATTTTTAGTATTAAAAGTGGGACCGCGAAGTCCCTTCCTCCGCCACCAAACTATGTAACTTCGAGAATCTGTCTCAATTTGATGTTATGTTTGAAAAGTTTGAAATCGGGGTTTTTTCGTCAAAAAGACAGAAAACACTTGTATTATTTTTTCCAAATTTTTAGTATTAAAAGTGGGACGTCCAAATTCCCATCTCTCTTTCAAAAACTATGTAACTTCGAGAAGCTGTTTCTATTTTAACTTTTGTTTGTTTAAAGTTTAAAAGAACAACTTGAAAGCACACAAAAAAAAAATAGTATTTTTCGTCAAAAAGACAGAAAACACTTGTTATTTGTTTTGTCCAAATTTTTAGTATTAAAAGTGGAACAAGTCCAAGTCCTTAACAAACTATTTGACTTCGAAAAGCTGACGTTACAGCGTTTCACATCCAGAATATGTACCACATTATTTTTTTCAAAATTATTAGTATTAAAAGTTGGGACAAGTCCAAGTACCTTTTCTCCCCTTCCCGCCCGCCCCCACTATCAAACTCTATGTGTAACTTCCAAAATTATGGATTTTATCATACGCAAATTGTTAATTCAAATACATTTATTTTTTATTATTTCTATGTCCAAAACCAGTTGGTATTTTGGTGTAATGTCACGTCAAGATGCGGCCGACATTTTACTAAACGAACGTGAAGGTGGTGTATTTTTAGTACGTGATAGTAACACAAACATTGGTGATTATGTGTTGTGTGTAAAAGAGGATACCAAAGTCAGTCATTATATAATAAATAAAATCCAACAAGATGAACAAATATATTATCGTATCGGTGATCAGCTGTTTAACGATTTACCCGAATTGTTGGCATTTTATAAATTACATTATTTGGATACGACACCGTTGCGGCGACCGGCCGCCCGTAAATATGAAAAAGTTATAGGAAAATTTGATTTCGATGGAAGTGTAAGTGTTGGATTGTGTGTGTGTGTGTGTGTGTGTGTGTGTTTGTGTGTGTGTGCGTGTCCATCGGCAGTCATTGTCGATTTGCCTACATTTTTTCACTATTCACTCTCTATTTGTATATTGTATATTTTTTTTAGGACAGTGACGATTTACCATTTAAAAAAGGTGAAATATTATATGTGATAAATAAGGATGAAGATCAATGGTGGACCGCACGTAATGCTAACGGTCATGTTGGACAAATACCAGTGCCATATGTACAAAAGGTTAAATTGAAATGTGAAATAAATTGTTTTTTTTACAATTATTTTTATGTATCCCATTTTTTTTCCAAATTTTTAGTATGGCGAAAATTTAAATAGTACATTAGAACGGCCAGGTTCTGGCGGCGGCGGCGGCGGCGGCGGTGGTGGTGGTGGTGGTGGTGTTGGTGGTGGTGGAGGCGGTGGTATTAGCAGTGGAATTGGAGGTGGTACACATGGTTCAGGTATTCAACAAGGTTTAATTGGAATGGGTGGAAGTGTTAGCATCGGTGTTGGTACTGGTCTTACGTCAATCCATAATCAAACAGATAATACATTGAAAAAATCTAATTTAAACGTAAGTATAACGATGGGTTCTGTTTGAGTAGGTGAATTTGGGCAGGTTTTTTTAATGTTTTGTTTGTAAAAAATTGATATATGATGTTTGCCATGGGCTCACGGGCTACACATGTAGCCCGTCGCTCAGGATTCCCATACGTTTCAAATGATATCGGTTACAAACGAAACCGTAATGATTGTGCCACGAAATACGACGTTCCTATCTTGGATTCATAGGACAATGTATTAATTGTTCACATATGGAAACACTCTAATTGAATTCGAGAATTTCAAGACATTTATAGACATTTTTTTTTTAACTTAAAATCAGTATTGTGCATTTTTCTAATACTAAAAATAATAATATTAATAATACTTACCCAAACAAGTATCAAATACTTTTATAATTAATAATTTATTTTCTCTTTCGTACAGCGAGTGTTACCCGCCTACGCACGCGTCAAACAAGCACGCGTTCCAAATGCATACGATAAAACAGCATTAAAATTGGAAGTCGGTGATATTATAACAGTTACAAAAACAAATATAAATGGACAATGGGAAGGTGATTTACGTGGTAAAATTGGACATTTTCCATTCACACATGTTGAATTTGTGGATCAGGATAATTTTATAGATACAAATACAATTCAAAATAGTAGTGGCGGCGGTGGTGGTGGTGGTGGTGGTGGTGGTGTGACTGGAGGTGGTGGCGGCATCGCTAACAGTAACAATAACAGTAACACTAATAATAGTAATAGTAACAGCAATAGTAATAGTATAAGTAATAGTAATAGTAATAGTAACAGTAACAATAACTGTAATAATAATAATAATAATAATAGTAATAGTAATAATAACAACAATGTTTTAAGCGATGAACGATGGCCGGAAAATTGATGGATTTTGATGGATTGAAAAGAAAATTGGAATTGAAAAAAATTTAACCTATAAATATAAATGTAATAATAATTATTTTTATCAAAAATTTATATGTAAATAATTAAGTATAAAAAAACAACTAAAACTATAAAACTATAAAAAACTAAAACCCCTGTGACACAACCCCCCCCCCCCCCACACACCAGATAAAAGATAAGATATATTTTTTTGTTTGTTTTTACTTTCTCTTTTTAACTAACTGTTAATATTTTATTTTTTTGCTAATTGTATAAAGAAAATAAAGGAGGGGAAGAACGAAAGCGAGAAAGAAAGAAAGAAAGAAAGAAAGAAAAAACAATGACAATATATTTTATTAAAATAATTCTTAATTAAAAATACATATATATTTTAGAATAGTATCAGATACTTTGTAAAAAAAATACAAATATAAATTAGAAAAATAAAGCAGGAAAACATTGCAAAAAGACGTTGCGCGGACCAAAAAAATATTGTGCGCGCACTGCAACGCCTTATCCACCAAAATAGGTATAATGAAATAAAATTCAAAAGGCACACACACACACACAGTTTCAATGTGTGACATCATTTCGTTCAGCACTTAATTAAATGTGTGGCAAATTATTTCCATTTGCGTATGGCACAATAAAATTTATATAAATGGATTTTTTTTACTCATCCGTTGATCCGTTTATTCGACGTGTGTGTGTGTGTGTGTGTGTGTGTGCGCGCGTGTGTGTGTGTGTCCTTTGTAGAGTTATATTTGGAAAAAGATGAAAATATTCATCACCCCATTGCACTCTTATTAGAGACAAAAAATGAATCACAGTAAATTATTTAATTAATAAAACTTATTCCGTTACACACCACACACACACACACACACACACACACACACACACACACACACAAACTCACTGACTCACTTACTCACACTCACTCACATATATTTTTAGTAACCAGTAATTCGTAATTGTTACACATAAATTTTGAAAATTTAAAATTTAAAAAAAAATTAAGTGATATTGTAGCACAAATACAAGAATAAATAAATTTACACCAAAAAATAACTGTACTTTTTACCGTTATAATATTTTTAGTTTTGCACAGTGCTTTGCTGGTGGTTTTAGTTGCCCCCTCCGTCATTCCACATCTTTGTTATTACATTTCGGTTCACACAAATTATGCGAGGTTTTGATTGGTTTTTTAGTAACCAGTAATGTAACGTAACGTAACGTAACGTAACTTAAGTGATGCGTGATGTAGAAGATTAAATTTACATCCGTTTTATAGCTACTGTGGAATATAGAGAAAGAAAATGGTTCTCATTGTTTAAAACCCATTTATTTCTGTATATCCTAAACTTTTTAGTTCAATTTTGGGTGTACAAAAAGATGTTGAGAATTGTCTGTGTCGGACGAAGGTCTAGTGAATGTTATTGCTAATATAATTTCCCATCAATTTTTATGTGTTGACAATTTGGCACCGTGACTGATTCCGTCGCACACATTTTTTTTTACTTCTATAAAAGTGATCAAACTGAAACAAAAACAAACGCGTGTGACAAATGTGATATAATATTTGATAATTAGCGAAAAGCCCTAAAAATGAAAATGCGAACAAAAATTGTGGGGTGAAAATTGAAAATTAAAAATCATTTTTCTATGCTTTTTTTTTTTTTTTCATATTTTTTTTGTGATAAATTAATTTATTTAATTACAATTCATTAATTTTTACACTTAATTCACTAAATCTAGAAAATTAATATTAATTATTAATTAATTTCCATTTGATTGTATTCCTCTATAAAATATTTTGGTTTTTTTTTTTGTTTTCTTGTGATAAATTAATTAAATTATGTGATTTTGGTTAATAGTTATTTGGTTGGCATCAATTGGGACGTGTAGATGAGGAGGTAGGGAAGGAGGTGGCGGAGAGGTGGGAGTGAGGAAATGGTGTTTTCTATGTTTTTTTATTTTCTATTCGTGCATATTAGTAGCAACAGAATTGTTGACGTGCGTGATTTAGCAAATACGGTTCGGTAACACTTTGACCATAATTGTAATATGTAGCAAAATGTCAAAGTGTCACAAAATGTGATAGATTTTATTTTTTTTTGCTTATATTAAAGCGTTGTGTAATTTTTTTTGTGTGTCGCATGTGCACGACGGTATCCATTAAAATTATATATAGTTCCAATAAAATATACAAATAAAACACATACATTTACATTTACACATATATTTACAGAGAGAGAGAGAGAGAGAGAGAGAGGCAGAGAGAGACAGAGAGTGTTTGTTTTTGTTTGTTGTTTTCATCATTGTGGCACATATTAATTTACAACAATTCTTTATATTTTATATTCAATTTATTTAATGACATAACAAATCGTTTTGCCAACATACCAACGGCTGCATTTGGATTTGCACTCGGTAAATTTGGCATTGTTGATGCATCGGCCACATACAAATTTATAATACCTTTTACTTGAAAATTATGCTGAAGTACAACGGTACGTTTATCGGATTCGGCGCCCATACGACATGTGCCCACCGGATGATAGACAGTAAATGTTAAATGACGTACATAACAACGCCAATATTCATTTGAATTAAATCGAACATTGTTTCGCATACATTGTCGTAATGGTTTTGGATTTATTTCGGCGCCCATTAATTGCATTGATGGCATTTTCAATATTTGTTGTATTATACGTATGCCACGAACTAATAACATCAAATCATCATCGTCGGACAAATAATTTGGATCGATTAATAGTTTGTGGGTGGATGGTATCAGGGTCAATCGACCCCGACTCTTTGGATGCAATAAAATCGGTAGAATACTTATCGGTTGTACTGTGTCCAAACGATCGATTAACGGTTCAAAATAACTGTACCAAATGTCTTCTTTAATGTTCAAGAGATTACGTATGTGTGCACCGCCGTCAACGGTTGAGCCCATCGGAATTATCATAAAACCTAAAAAAAATTAGATACAAATTTATAATGTTTATTAAATTATTTTCGTCGACTCCTACATTTTGACGGACGGGTGTACGTTTTTGCTATGCTATGTGCACCCCCGTTTACGATGATATTTACCTAAATCTGGTTGTGGTTTTGCCCATCGCCGTCTCGCCTTCGACCCACCATCGTTGTCGACCGGTGATTTAGTTACATTTTGAAAATTTGTATTTATAAATCCTATGGCTTCGCAGCCGGCCATCGACAACGGTCCGATACCATTTTTAAACATATAATTATAGACATTGTCGAAGGACAGCAAATGCCATGGTTCCAATTGGAGGGTCGGTAAATTTAAGAGTACCATATCCATGCCGGTGGTAATGTGATCTTGTAGATTTTGACCGACCGGTAAATCTAAAACCAATGGAATTGTTGAATTTTCATAGGTTTTTTTTGGTCCTATGCCCGATGCCAATAGAATTTCAGCGCTACCAATTGTACCGGCCGTCAAAATAATACCTTTGCGGGCATACACTTCATAAACGATGCCGTTACGTTCATACAAAACACCGTGGGCCACCGATTTTTTCACTATCAAACGTTTTACCGTTGCATAATAATAATAGTGATGGCCATTGCGTTTGATGTGATGATTTAAATGGGCGTTCGTAAAACGTTTACCATTACGTTGTTGTAATTTGGGTAGATAAAATTCATCGGCCGACAAACCATATTCTTTGGTTGCCCGCACAAAAGCATTCGCCAATTTTCGATCATAATTTGAATCTAAATGTAATTCTAATAATTTTTCACTTTCCCTAAATGATAAAAAAATTAAATAAAAATAAATTCTTTTTTTTTCCATTACAATTAGTAATTGGACTGCATCGGCGGGCCGCCAATCCGCATTAAAAATTTTTAACTTACATAAAATATTTCAATACATCGTTTTCATAATTATATTCGGCCGGATCACCAAACCAGCCACGATAATCTTCTTTGTGTCCACGATTATAAATCATATTATTTAATATTTGTGAACCACCGTAACCTTTACCCATTGGCCAACGACTTTTATGATTGTTTAAACCAAAACATGAATTTGTTTGACTCACCGTATAATAATTCCAATCGTAATGGGTTTGGTGTAGGGCCGGTGTTAAAACGGGTACGTCTAACAGTGATGTTGTCGGACCACCAGCCTCTATTATTGCAACATCATCATTATCAATATCCAAAATGATTGATAGACCGGCCGTTCCCGTTCCCACTGTGGGCAAAAAACAAAACGAAATTTCATTAGCAAATTGTTAATGTTATTGTGTGGGTGGGTAAAAAAACCCTTATATATATTTTATCACAAAGAAAATTTCACCCCAAAAAATTGGGTGGCTACAATGCGGTAACCCATAGATAAAATTAAATAAATTTCACATAAACATGTCTTTGAGGATATCGGATGCAAACGCGAGTTAAATTATATTCGAAATTATGCAATTTTTGTCGTAACAGCTGTGAAATATCTCACACATGAATTTATTTCTGTCGACGACACCATATTGTCGAAATGTAATAGAATAACCTTGCGGTATGTCGTCCTCAACGACGATCTGTTTTTTTTTTTTTTTCCAGTATTGTCCAGCAATTATTTAAGCAAATACAAAATGTGTTCCACTGTGTCAACTACTAGCTTAATTACCTTATTATTATTATTATTATTATTATTTTCATCATCATCATCATCATTTTCTTTCCCTCACCAAATTTTTCGTATAACAAAATGAAAAAATGTAACAACAACAACAACAACAACATAATAATAATAAAAAAAAAATAAAATATATTTACAATAATTTACCGCACCCGGCGCCGATATAAGCAACAAAAAAATAAAATAATGTTAACAACGACGCTGGTTTTTTTTCTTTCTTTTCCAAAAAATGTCTTTACTTACCAATGATATAATCATACGTTAATTTTATCTGATCATTAATATTCAATTGATTTATAAAATTAATGATGCAAATGTAACCGGCTATTAAATGAATGACCACACAATAAAAATGACAAATTAGAAATTTGATGAAATATTTTAACATTTTGAAAAACCGTGTGGTTTCGGTGGTGTGTCGCTTTAGTTTAGTTTTCGGACCAACCAATACACAAACAGCCACCAAACACCAACCACACACACACACACACAACGACGGATCAAAATCGATAAATTATGTCAAAATGGATACAATTCCACCACAATAAAAAAAAAAAAAAAAACAACAATTTTTTAATTTAATTTTTTCTTTACCCAAAATTGTATACTTTTTGGTAATTTAATTACACAAAAATCAAAACACTTTTGCTACACTGACTGGCCACTTTTGGGGGCAATCAATAAATTAAAATAAATATTGAATTCACGTCGCGGATTTTTATACCCGCAAAAAAATTTACTATTAAATGATTTGTGTGTGTGTGTGTGTTTGTTTTTTTTTTTCTATTCTTATATGCGCCCGGCCGCATTCAAATAAATCAAAACTTTTCTGATGGTTGTTGTTGTTGTTTTGACACTCCTTTTTTTAATTTTTTTTTGTTTTTTTTTTTCTTTCTCACCAGAAAGTCCTTTTTTTTATAGAACGAAAAACTTTTCTTGTGTAACGCATGCTCAAATTATACGTGCGTCATTGTGTCGCCGTCGTCGTCGTCGTCATCGTCGCTGTCGCTGTCGCTGTCGTCGTGTGGTTGTGTCTGAGCGTGCGCCAATTTTCTGAATAACGTCAAACTTGTGGTTCGATTTTTTTATTTTATTATAATAATAATAATTTATATGTTTTAGCAAAGATTCAAATTTCAAATGTGTAAAAGTTTCAAAAAAGCACAACAAATGTAATTTTTTATTATTTCTGTTTATGTAGAAAAATAGGTTAACTAATAAAATTATAAAAAATTGTACTTGAAAAACGAATCACATGCATGTGGAAAGGTTAGTACATCAAAAAAATAAGGGTAAGCTTTAGTTTGTCTTCAACTTCCACATTGGGCCATAATTTGTTAGGATAATGTTAAATTATTTATGTGCAACCCCATCTGTGTGTAGCACACATGGTCTTCGAAAACATATATTTAAAAATTAAATTTTATTGTGGAATGGATTAGAAAAAATTGAATGAATTTAAATTAACAGTCAATGTTTTTATTGTGTTATACAGTACGGTGTCACTATATATGTTTTATTTCTGAATTAGCTAAATGAAGACGTTGGCACGACAAAAACCCAAAAAAAAAAAAAAAACACACACAATATCTGACCCGTGGAGTCTCTCTTTGCGGTGCCATCAATTAATTAGACAAAAAAAACTATTGTAATCACCCCGTTGTTTTACATTTTTTAGTTGTTGTTGTTGTCGTTGTCGTTGTCGTTGTTGTTCTTTTTGTTGTTACACACATTTTACCAACAATTTTGTCCACACCAAATTAATTTGTTCGTTTAATTTTGAATATTTGTGTCGTCGTTTTACGCGGCGGTTATTGTTGTTGTTGTTGTTGTTGTTGTTTGCTGTTGTTATTCATTTCAATTCAATTTATTCTTTTATTTTTTAATTACTGTAAATTTTATTAATAATAATTTTTTTTTTTTTTTTGCTTTCTTTTCTAATTCGTTGTTTAATTTTTTTTCTTTTATTGTTTCTTTTCAGTTGCGCACTTGCCACACACACAAATTTACAGTTAATCAGTTAAGTTTTGTGTGTAAAATCGTTTTTATTCCATTTCAAAATGCTAAAGTTTTTGTGACCGAAAAAATAAAATATTAATTTTTAAAAAAATGTGATTTTTTCATTTATTTGTTGTGGCGGTTGTTTTTATTCGCGTTTAATTTAATTTTAAAATATGAAAATTTATTGGCGGTGGGCGCATGTGTCATGTGCGTCTGCGTGTTATATAATAAAAAATAAAAATAATAAAATATTTTGTGGTATTTATGGGAAAAGAAAAAAAAAAAAAAAAAAAAGTGTTTCACAAGGCCAGAACAATTATTCATTCAATCCATCGCACCGCCGCACATGCATCGGTGACCACATTTCCAGTTGAATTCCGGCTGATGTGATGGTGAAAAGGAGCCAAGGTGATGTTTTGTTACCGGTAAGTTTATTTTTATTAATTTTTTATTAAATACATTTTTTTTTTATTCAATTTTTTTTTTTTTTTTTGTGACCTGCGCATTTATAAGCGCCAAACAAAATTTATTTATTAACAGTGAATTCATTTCTACTCGATTCGTTTTTTACATCGTGTCCTCGTGTCTTTTACATAAAATCATAGAATTTTGATCGATTAATTTACTGATATTTGTGGCGTTTTCCATTCTATTTCCATTACATAATAAACCAGGTGCGCAGAACTTAATGTATATCGGGTTGATGTTTGTTTATACATATACTCTATATGGGTAATGTTACCGAGTTCACGGTGTCGTCCAACGAATGTTGTCTGGTTTTAAATTAAATTTTGTAAGTGGTAAAAACAGAAAACTATACTCATTCAATCCGCTCAATTTGATGCCCACCACCCGCCGCCGTCATTGTTTTAATTTTAGTTTTTTTAAAATTCATCTTGTCTTGTCAATTATTATTATTATTTTAAAAACAAATGACAATTTAACAAAAAAATAAAAAAATTGGATACCAAAAAATCGTAAAAAAAAAGGATATCTCAACTATTTTAAATATTACCTGTTTTTTTGATAATACAAAAAGATTATTTTCTGTTGGTTCCTTTTTGATTGACACATAATCATTTGTTTTCTGTTTTTGTTGTGGTCTGGTTTTTTTTTTTTCTTTTCATTGTCCTAATAAAATTATATTTGAAAAAAAAAACAACAACAACAAAAAAAAATAATAGGACTTCATCTGTTTTGGGTTTTTTTTTGTTTTCCAACTTTTTTTTTTATTCGAATATTTAATTAAATAAAACGGTAGTCCGACGAATAAACGGAAACGATCTATGGTTTTTTTTGTGACAATTTGACATCATTTCAATGTAGAATGAATGTCAAAGTTTGATAAAAACTGATGGGTTGTTCAATAATAATTACCTCTGCACAATTCCATGACCTGGTTATTGTGAGTGGTTCATTCATTTAAATGTTTTATGAGATTGCACGCAGAGTTTCAACTGTTGTGGATATTTTTTAGTTTTTCGGAACAGGGACAATGGACTTGCGATAATTTTAAGATAAATACCTTTGTCTAACCAATGACTAATTTTTTGAAGGATTCATTGTTACAAATCAAATGGAAAACAAAAAAAAGTCTGTCGAACAGAAAAAAACTCCATTGCCCGGTGACCTACAATACAACGAGTTTTTACTGTATTTTATTTATTTCTCTTTTTTTATATCCATAAAATAGCTACTGCAATTTTATTTTCCAGTAGTTTTGCACCTTTGCCACCTTCTCCGCACACAAAATATCCAATTTCATTTGTTGTTGTATAGGTATTTTGTTGTTGCTGTTGTTGTTGTTGTTGTTGTTGGTTCCTTTTTTCATTTTTTTTTTATTGTAAATTAGCACTCTCTCAAAACATATCCATTTTACAATAAATATTAAGATTAACAATTATAAAAATTTAATCCGGTTAGCGTGTGTAAGGGTGTGTGTGTATGTGTGTGTGTGTGTGTAATGCTTTGTGTGGGTGTTTTGTTTATCGCAAACTCATTATCGTATTGTGTGTAGTTGGTGTGTGTGTGTGTGTGTGCGATACAATGTTTAATTGATTTTTGTACCATCATATGATGTGAGGTACCTGGTTAATATTCTTCGGTTAGTTTTACTTTTTACCAGAAGGTTCCTGGAACTTTGTAATTTAACACATTTCTCCGCTGATATTCGATATGAACGATTTTGTGTGAACGTTAAATATTTTGTTATTTTGAATAGTTTCTATTTTGGAAGATTAATACCCTGCGGGTGGTTTTTTTTTTTTCCAAAGGGTGCCCAGAATTTGTTAATTTAATAATTTTCCAAAAATTTTGTGTGAACTTTAAAACTTATATTATTATAAATAGTTTTTATCATAATTTTGGAAAATTAATAACCTGCGGGTGGTTTTTTCTTACCATAGAAGGTTCCTAGTATTTGTTAATTTTTATAATTTCTTAACTGATTTCGATGTAAAATTTTGTGTTACATTAAAATCGATGTTATTATGAATTGTTTTTATCTTAATTTTGGAAAATTAATACCATTGAATAGTTTTTCTTTCCAAAAGGTTCCTAGTATTTGGTAATTTAATAATTTCTCAACTGATTTCAATATGAAATTTTGTGTGAACGTTAAATGTTTTGTTATTTTGAATAGTTTCTATTTTAATTTTGGAAAATTAATACCATTGAATAGTTTTTCTTTCCAAAAGGTTCCTAGAATTTGGTAATTTAATAATTTTTCAATTGATTTTGATATGAAATTTTGTGTGAACGTTAAATGTTTTGTTATTTGAAATAGTTTTTATCTTAATTTTGGAAAATTAATACCATTGAGTAGTTTTTCTTTCCAAAAGGTTCCTGGAACTTTGTAATTTAATAATTTTCTCAGCTGATTTTGATATGAAATTTTGTGTGAACGTTAAATGTTTTGTTATTTGAAATAGTTTTTATCTCAATTTTGGAAAATTAATACCATTGAGTAGTTTTTCTTTCCAAAAGGTTCCTAGAATTTGGTAATTTAATAATTTTCTAGCTGATTTCGATATGAAATTTTGTGTCAACTTTAAAACTTAAATTATTATGAATTGTTTCTATTTCAATTTCGGAAAATTAATACCCGCGCCGGGTAATTTTTCTTACCACAGAAGGTTCCTACAATTTGGTAATCCAATCATTTTGCTATGCTATTTTAAAAATAATATTAAATACACAATTAACTTAACTCAATTCGGCCAAAAATTAATACTTTTTGCATCAGTTTTTCTTGTACCCGCAACAGGTTTGCCAACGAACATCCGATAATTTAATCATTTGTTGTTCCCATTTCATCAATGGCATCAGATGTGCTTCATTTGTATCATTATACAACACATTATAAATTTGGTGTTGTATTTGTGTGTGTGTGTGTGTGTGTGTGTGTGTGTGTGTGTGTGTGTGTGTGTGTGTGTGTGTACAAAGCCGCATTTTAATCCACCCGCTTACTAAAATTTTATATAATATTTGAAAAGGAAAAAATAGAAAAAAAACAAAGTGTATCAAACGAATGAAGTCTTGAAAAGACAAGAATTCGTTTTTGCTAATAATACCCAAAAAAATGAAATGAAAAAAAAAAACTTTTAATAATAAAATATTGAATTTTAAATAAAAAATCTCTAAAAGTAATACCAAATTTGAAATAATAATAATAATAATAATAATAAGAGTAACTAACAATATCTTTGTAATACGTACACATGTGATACATAAATAGGTGTATTGATATACCCTGAGTCTTGATCGGTCGTCGTGTCGACATCATCTTATCGGTCGGTACTTTTGGGTATAGATTTCTTATTCCACCAAAATCGCTTTTGTTTGGTTACAGATAATCCTTATTATTTTCTAAATTTTATATTTATTTATTTTTTTTTTGTTATTTTTTTCCATCCATTGCCTACATACGCACACACACACACACACACACACACACACATCACTCAGCATCCTTACCATCTAAGATCTGTTTTTTTTATATATATATATTTTAAATCTCATCAACCCAATATACGAATAAGTAGTCTATTCTTATTCTTATAAGCGCACACAATACTGAAACATTTGTATAAATGTGAGAAAATAAAGATATGTTATTTTTTTGTCTTCTGATTTTGGGATGGATTGGAATGGAAACGGAATGGAATGTAAAACACAAAATAATAATACCATAATAATAATAATAATAATAATAAAATTGCTGAGAGGTGATCTTTCTACAATATATATCTTGATCGATATAATATAGATGGAAAAGTATAATAGCAGAAAATTTCTATTGTTATAGAGTTGTAATAATTGAACGAAATGTAGCACCGAATTATCTGTTGGGCTGTGTGTCGAAAAAATAAGGTTACATATTTCAAAAATAATATATTAATTAATTTACGCGGCGCCAACATTTTGAAACACAATGAAATAATAATTTAATAGTTTGTGGTCGAACGATGTAAAAATTTTATTTTAAAATATTTGTCATTAGATTTTTGGCCGTACCGAACAGATTGGAACTGTGGCACTTATGAACCGCAAAACTGTTGATCAATAACGATAACAAATATATAGTACCAAAGTTGAAGTTAGACCGTTAAAAAATATCATAAAAATCGCATGAAATATTATTTGAATGATTATAGTAGGTTTTTACTGTATACACTTTGCACACTAATTATTCGACCATATTTTTGCAAAAAAAAAATTTAATCCTTCCATCGTTTCATATTCCCGTCCCGATTTAACATCATGCCATTTCTATCGACATTTTTAACATAAAAAAATATAGTTTAACGGCCCAATATACCATTTTCAGTTGGTAAAATCGAAACGATACAACAAAGTTTTCACAAAGTTGAAGTTAGACCGTTAAAAATTAGCATAAAAATCGCATGAAATATTATTTGAATGATTATAGTAAGTTTTTACTGTATACACTTTGCACACTAATTATTCGACCATATTTTTGCAAAAAAAAAATTTAATCCTTCCATCCTTTCATATTCCCGTCCCGATTTAACATCATGCCATTTCTATCGACATTTTCAACATAAAAAAAGATAGTTCCACGGCCTGTGGCTACGATGAAATTAGGGATATTAACTGAAATATAAACTAACTACTGTTCCACTTTTTAATATTTTATTTATTTCTAATACAATTTATATTTTATGTATTTTATTTTATTTTAATTTTAATAATTATATTTTATTTAATTGTTATTTATTTATACGTCCCGTCGGCGTGGCTGTTTGTAATCAGCTCATGTGTCCACGTCTCGTTTAACCGTCAATTTCATAAGTCTTGTCAGTTAATGTCCATTGTCGATGCGAACCGTTATCTGCTTGTGTTCCTTGCTGAACACAAACCTATGATGGGTTTACACCGACGTCGTCTTGACGTGTCCGCCACAGGCCCAATATACAATTTTCACTTGGCAAAATCGAAACGATACAATGGAAGTTTTCACAAAAACTAAATATTCTCATCTGTTTCACACACACGTTTGCCATAAGTGTTATTTTAATGTGTAACCAAATTTTTACGACACACTTCTTTCCGTATCATCAAAAAAGAAACACCAAAACCAAGATCATACAAAAAAAAACCGACACAGCCATAGAATTTGTTGAAAATTTTTTTCTTCTAATATCTAAAAACCTAAACAATACAATATTTTATATTTTTATGAATAAATAACACTCGACGCAGGTATTATTATATTACATCACAACACACGGTTAGTTGTCTGAATGGATTAGATAGAGAGAGAGAGAGAGTGTGTGAGATAGAGACAGAGAAATAGATGGATTTATTATTTAATCCAAATTAAAAAATAAAAAAAATAAAAAACCCATTTATATTTGTATTTAAGATTTTAAATAATATAAATATCAAAGAGATGATATCAGAAAAACCGTATCGTCTTGTTTGTTTGTCATGTGACTCACCACTTTAAAATAATAATACTCGGCGGCGTTGAGTGTGGAACGCATCATCACAGCAAAGTGGTCACCAGCTAATTAATTAACGATATAACGTTAAATAATGATGGACCAAAGTGTTTTTAATGTAAACAATTTTGTTAAATTCAAAAGAATTGTTTGAAATCGAATAATTGTTGTTTGGTGGGAATTTTTTAAATTTAATGTCCAAAAAATTTAAGTACTTCCAATGGAGGGCAGCAGCAGTTGTAACGGATGTTGTTATTCAAAATTATCCGGTGGCGGATGATTAAAATTTCATAACATAATAGATCTTTGTTAAAAAAATTTAAGTACTTCCAATGGAGGCCAGCAGCAGTCGTAACGAATGCTGTTCTTCGAAATTATCCGGTGGCGGATGATTAAAATTTCATAACATAATAGATCTTTGTCAAAAATGATTCCATTCGAATTCATGTGATCACAAGTATTTTCGCAACATAAAAGTTTTAAATAAAGCGTGATTTTTTTTGAGCAATCGGTTTCAAAAATTAAAAAAAACACATAAAAATAAATATTTTAAATTGGAAAATTACTTTATTTAGTAGCAAATTTCTTTTCATTCAGTTTTTGAAAATGATTTCGTTCATGTGACCACCGCGACTGCTTCGTAAAAAGGTCATCCGCTCGGCCCAATTTTTTCATCACTCGTTCGAGAACTTCTGGTCGTACAGCATTAATTGTACGAGTTATGTTGGCTTCCAAATGTTCAATCGTCGCTGGCTTGTCCGCATAAACTTGTGCCCCTTTACATTGCCCCACAAAAAAAAGTCCAACGGCGTGATATCGCACGATCTAGACGGCCAATCGACTGGGCCATTTCGCGATATAACTCGTTCACCAAACGTTTCTTTCAGCGCAAATCGATTGTGGCATTGGCTGTATGGCATGTAGCGCCGTCCTGTTGAAACCACAAGTGGCCGCCCACATCATGCGTAGCAACATTTGGGAAAAATCAGCCATCCAACATTTCTCGATAGCGCTCAGCGTTGACCGTAACATTTGCGCCGGCCTCATTTTCAAAAAAAACCGAGGACCGATGATGCCTTCGGCGTGTTAACCGCACCAAACTGTGACTTTTTCCGGGTGCAACGGCGTCTCAAGCACTTGCTCTGGTTGTTCCTTGCTCCAATAACGCATATTTTGTTTGCCATTCAACCAGAAATGTGCCTCATCGCTGAAGATGATTTTGCGATAAAAAAGTTTGCAAAACATTTTTGTTATTTCGGATGTAAATATCCAATATTTGTCGACGTTCCGAGAGCGAAAGATGTTGCATTTTGTAAATGTTGAACCTTACTGAGTAAAAAAAAAAAAGATGGCGGAGATTTGACATTTCCATCCCTGTCAAAACCCTATTGGAAAAACGATTGCTCAAAAAAAATCACGCTTTAGTTGTATTTGTATGAATCAGTTCAGTTTGTTCTGTTCTACGGTTTATTTATCCTACCCTACCCCTCCCCCCTACCCCTTCCCCCCTTTAATTACAATAAAAGTGTGCATACTTTAACCTCTTTTTGTTGTACAAATTATATTGCTATTTATTCATTTTATTTATACACAAAAAATTTGGATTAAATTTTTTTTCGTTTCGTTCCGGGTTCGAGCGCAAAAAAAAACGAAAAACACAAATTTTTATTCTCTGATTACAAAATTACAAATTACACAAAAATTTTATTATAATAAACAGAATCAAATTATATGATGTGGCCGCCCTTCCCCTGTCTATATATTTATGCGACGCAAAAATAAGTTAAGGTTATTATATTCCATAAATAAATCCATAATAATAACGTTTTACCTCAAATATTTGATTTATTTTATAATTTTATTAACTTCACCCTTCTCTCAATTCATCATTTATTCGGGGGTTTATTTTATTTTTTTTTTTTGTTGCTGCCAGTCGCTTAACATTTTCCCTTTTCTAATGTGGTTATTTTATAATTTTATTTTCCACTATTTTATTTTTTATGGCAAACGAACAAAACGAGAGTAATTTTTATATTGCGTGTTCCCCAATTTATCCACACTTTATTACATGCCAACAAACCTTTTTTGGCGATTTTTGGTTAATGTGCGGCCAATCAACAACATGAATGATCACTTTTTTTTTTTGGAACACAAAAACTACAATTTAATCATAGAAAAAAATCCGTCCCGTTAAAATTTTCCATTTAAAAATGAAAACCGACTGCGCCATAATTTTTTTTTTAAAAATTTATTTACTTATCCGTCTATTGATAAAAAAAAACCGAGAAACAACCGAACCGAATAAAACCGATAGTAATTAGTTTTTTATTTTATCTATTACACACACACACACAAACTTTTAATTTTTATTCTGAAAATTCTTTTGTTCGCCCGTATTTGTTTGTAGGGATGAAATAAGTAATACATATGTGTGTGTGTGTGTGTGTGTGTGTGTGTGTGTATATATAAATTACCCTTATTTTCATATGAATATTATATTATTATATAACCAAGAAAATGAAATTATAATATCAAATCAAAAACAGAGAAAATGAATGTTAAAAAAAATGGAATGAATAAAATGTTCAATCGAAAAATTACATCAAACAGAAAATTAATTGAATAAATTTTTATTTAATATTATAGTACACACACACACAAACACACACACACACACACACCCATGCAAACGAGATCGTATTTTGATAATGAATGTTATTATGATGGTAATTTACATATTAGAAATTACTTGACACATCAATTGTTTCAGCCATTGAGCACGCGTGCACATTCATCTCATCGCATTTTGACCTATTTCTGTTAGAAATTTGTTAACTTTGCCGCCGCCGTGTTTGACGCCATCCATCATTTTAAGAATAGTAAATTTACACCGGAAAAAAAATGATGTCCCTTCAAAGTTAATTGTTAATTTAACCAAAATTTATATAGGTTTATGTTTATGGGGGAAGAGGGGGGTGAGGGGTGGAGTGAAGGAAGGAGGGAGAGTCTGTCACTCGGAAACCAATAACTAATTGTAAAAGTTACCGAATCATTTTGAGTTGTAATTAACGCTGACCGCAATGAAAAGCTAGAGAGAAAAATGATTGCAGAAGATATAATATTATTTTTAAATCACGCTTCGTCAATGTTCCGAATATATATATATATTAATATTAAAGTATGTATGTATGTATGCGCTTATACAGTGAATTCTGTTGTCCATTGCCCAAAAATTTTTCCGAATAGTTTCCATATCGATAATGCTACAATATTTTCCATTTAAAATATGTCAAAATGTTACAAACTATGTTATGATGAGTGTATGTTTGTTTCCGTGTGAAAAAATGTGGTAAAAGGTGAGACAACAGGTTGAGTTTTTCCAGAAATTTGCTATGTAAAATATGTAAAAAAATGTCCCAAAATACGTTATGGTGAGTTAATATGTAAAAAAATGTCACAAAATACGTTATGGTGAGAAAATATGTAAAAAAAATGTCACAAAATATGTTTGGATGAGATGTGCATTTGTTTCCATATGCAAAAATGTGATGAAAGGTGAGCCAAAAAGAGAAGGGAGACGGGGAGAATTCGTGTGACTTTTTCCGACATTTGCCATGTAAAAAATATGTCAAAATGTCATAAAAAATGTATGATACATGATTTTTGAGTGTACGACCAGTAAAATTTTGTATATTGTGTCGTATACCATTCGGTTTAACAATTCTTGTCCTGGGACGGAGCGTTTTATACACATAAACTCACCTTATCGCTACCGCGATACATAAAAACTATAGTATATCAATTTGTGACACCAAATGTTGTTTACACAGGACACATAAAAATACCAAAAATGTAAAAATTATTATTATACTCCGCCGGCACAGCACACAAACGGGAAAACCTGAAGATATTTTTTCTATTTAATTTAAAATACAAATAAAAGAAATTTGGTAAGATATTTATTTATTTTTTCCTGTTCTCATGTATACAAACAAATATATACACACACACACACACACACACACACACACACACGTATGTTTTCGTCGATTGTACGTATTTGTTCTCCACATTTTGCAAACATTTATTTGTATTTGTACGATAAATAAATAAATAAATATTATTATTATTATTATTATAATTATTATTATTATTATTACAATACTATTACAAATGCAAAAGAGAAAATGTGTGTTATGTGTGAAGAAGAAACGATATGATGGCGGTTGTATTTAAATAACCAATCAAAAAAATTATGTTACGCCTTAATGTGGGCATAAATAACAGCAATTGTTATTATATAAATACAAAATATTATTATTATAACAAACATTTTTTTCTTAAACTGGTATTGTGTAAATAAATAGAAATGCATACGCCCCCCGCGCTCACATATTACTAACTACTACGATATTGTGTCACATGGTACATAATAAAAACAGTTATAAGGCAATACATAATTTGGTTTTTTTTTGTCTTTCGCTTCAGCTTCACCACCGTCATTCACTAGTCAGACAGACAGTCAATCAGTCAGTCAGTCAGTCAATAAATATGTTTATACACGCCGGTATACTTTTTCTTACACACATTGTCGTCACACAAACAAACATACACACACACACACATTCACATATGATTTAATTTTTGTTTAAATTAATAAAATTTTAATGATATGAAGTATGTGACAATTACACAAAAAATTGACATATGGACTGCAAAAAAAACAAAGCAATTTGATAGAATTATTGTTTTTTTTTTTGTTTCATGAGGTTTTGTTTTAATCTATTAGCTGAGATGGTTAATGTTTGGAAAAAAAATGCCCGAAACCGTTGTCATTATTTGTTAATTGTTTTCAATTTAATTAATTTTGTTTATTCTCAATTTTTGTTATCAATTGTTATCAAATTTCTGGTATTATCTGAAATTAGTTTTAACATTTAATTCAAGTGCACGTGTTTTGTTTGTGTTACGGTAGATTTTTTTTCAAATTTTGGAATACCATTCGATTCACAACAGTCGTCGTCGGCAAATAACACGTATCTGATTCATCTTTGGTAACGTTAAAATACATACATAAATTCTATACAGAAAAAAATTAATTTAAAATTTCATTCGAAAAATAACGGGAATATTTTTAACCAAAAATCCTGTTATTTTTTGTCGAAAAAATACTTGTTTATTCACAATTCAATCGGAAAAATCTATGTGTAATTTTATTTTATTCAATTCCATTTTTTTGGCGATGGTCAATCAAATGGAAAAATCTCGTTACTCTACCAAATTATGCGGTGCACACAATTAATTAAAAAAAAATAGAATATTATCAACCGTATTGTCGATCACCCGTTACTGTTACTGTTACAGATCATATCGCATAGATGCCATCGGACAATTTACTGTATAATTTAAATATTAATAACGGTAAATTAATTTTAAATATTTTAACAGATTTTTTTTTTTTGGTCATTTTTTTGCCAACCGAAAATGAATTGAATTAATTATCGTATATATTAATACAGTAGAATCTCCATATATATATACACACACACGCACACACACGCACACACACGCACATTCAATGTAAAAATCATCGATAGAATCGTGTGTACTGTGTGTAAGAATGTACCGTTATAAATAGATTATAAATTAAAAATGTGTGTACGTTGAAGTCCATGTCCTTGCTCAATACTTAATAAATATCGGCAGCAACAACAATAAAAATAACAACAACAACAACAATCGACCAACAACAAAAAACATGTTTTATGTAAATAATTATCATTTTATTTTATGTAAAAATCATCTTATTTTGTTTTTTAAAAAAATTTATAATTTATTTCATTTTTTTTTGACATAAAACATTTTAAGTAAACAAATTACCCAAAAAAAAACAAAATAAAAATAAACAAATAAATAAATATAATACACGCGTCTTCAACACATACACACATACACCTACACACACACACAAACACACATTTAGTTTATGTATATATTGTACAGAGTGTACCACAATTTATCCGTTCACCAAATAAATTTCTGGGGTTTAATTTTACACAAATTATGACCGCCAGCCACACTGCACCGCCGTCCCAGTGTCACACACATTTGATGTTTATCTAACGAAAACGAACGATGTCCGATGGAAAACGTAATTTATTTATAAATAGAAAAAAAAAAAACCAAAAAATTGTCTTAACATTTTTTTTCAGTGTAATTATTTTTTCGTATTTTATCGTTTTTTATGTAAAATTTTAACACTACGATTGTAAAATATAGCGCAATAATTTTACAGTATAGCCAAAGGCTATTGTGTGTGGCATAAACTTGTGGCTTTTTGCGCGCCGTTTTGCCGCCGGACGACGATGTAATGCGGTGCAGATAAAAGGGCAATTCCATGTGAAAAAAAAAAATTTTTTTTTTTTGCGAATGTCAGTGTGAGGGGGGGAATTCGATAAAGAGAACACCGGGACACCCTGTAAATAAAATATTTATTATATAAATAACAGAATATAACAAGAATTTTTTTTTTGTCTGAAATATACGCCCCCCATTTAGTTGTTCTTCCATCCATCCACATGTATATTGGTGGCATATATGACATACACACACACACACACACGTTAAAACTATATACTATTTCTATTATTTTGTTGTTGTATATATATATATATTTTTATAGGTTATGTTTGTTTATCGCGGCGATAGTGACACGCCTCCTTTGGTTTACCTTATTTATTTTACTTTTGCATATTTGTATAACATCAGTTTGCCTGTTTCTCATTATTTATTTTATACAATTTTCGCTGGTAGTAGTGTTATGTGTGTAATCGTTGAGCCATACACAAAACTACACACAACAGCTCAAACAAACAGTTGAGATAGTCTTCTTTGCTGCCCCATCCACATTTTACGTTTTGTTTTTTTTTTTACCATACATTTATTTATTTACAAATATATTTTTTGTATATATTTTATGACACACACAAGATTCTCTAGTTCTAGTCTGTTTTTGTATGCGTTGAAAAGTAAAAGGTACAAGATTTTTTTGGTTTCTATAAATTAAAATAATTTATAATATTTTTTTTATACATTTTTATATAAATTATAAAAATTTTTTTTTTATATGGACGGATGGACTTTGACGACGGCATTAATAATTGTACGAGAAATTTTAAAAACGTGTGTTTTTTTTTCGTTTTTTTTTTGGGATATGTGGTGCTTTTTTTTTTGTAACAACGTAACGACGACGATGCCGACGATGCCGACGACGACGACGACGACTATGACGTCGACTACAACTATGACGACGACTATGACAACTATGACCAACAATGTGTTTAACATTGTTTTTTGTTAAATTGTGGTTTACCACAACTTTCTATTGTACAAAAGTTTTGAAGAAATGAAAGTATTTTTTTTTTGTTAGTTATAAAGTGTCGTATATTTTTGTGGACCTGGACCGAAAATTAAAGTACACCGTTGTCGCCGACGTCGCCGCCGCCGCCGCCACCGTTAACGCCGCCGTCACCCATACCACACAACAATACATAAATACGCGGAAGTACATAGAAAACAATAAATAAATTTGAAAATAAAAATATAGAAAACCGATTTTCTACGTGTCATTCAAAACTGTTGATTCACAATAAACTCACTAAGGACTGTCGGTTTTTTGTTTTGTTTTTTCGCAAAAACTGAAAACTCATCAATACATTTATTTAATGTTTGGTATTGTTTTTGTTGTTGTTGTGGTTGTTGTTATTGTTGTTGTTGTTGTTGTTGATGTTGTTGTAGCTGTTATTATTATTAATTTATAAGAAAAGTTTTGCCATAAATCATTTTGGAATTAATTATAATCCACCACCACCAACCACCAACCACCAACCACCATCAACCACCAACCACCAACGATATCACAAAACCAAAAATTTTTTTATGTTATTTTAACACATTAATTTTTTTGTGTGTGGATATCGAATTTTGTTTTTGTTTTATTTTTTTTTTGTTTTAAGTGATTTAAGTGAAAAAAAAATATAAAATAAGTTTTTTAGTTTTAAATAAAAATTGCCTATAATTTAATTTTTGTGAGTGACGACTTAATAAAAATTAGGAAAAAAAAATATTTAAAATTATTAACCATAACGCACGTTAACGCATACCCGAACCACTAACCACAAAACGAAAATTAAATTAAATTAAATTAATTAACAAAATTGTGTGTGTGTGTGTGTGTGTGTGTGAATTTTTTGAGTGTTTAATTAAGTGATAAGTGACAAATAGTATGATTATACAAATTAATTATCAAAAAACACCACTTTATAAGGCTTCTTCATCTAACAATCGAAATCAATATAAATCAGATTAATGCAACGACTTTTGAATTCATTTTTATCAACATATTTTGAATGAAAATCAATACGAAATTTTATATATTTACAAGAATATAAAAATATATTCCCAAAAATTACTGATGATGATATTCGTGAGACAGCTTGAAATTTTTAAAAAAAATTCTTCACACCATATTCGGTTGGTCTTCGGTTAGAAAAACGTTCCATTTCACATACACATTCCGCAACCATTGAATTAATATTAATATTTCGAAAAGATTATAAATTCGGATATGTCATTAATATGATATTCATCCAGTGAAGTTAAAAATTGGAATTCCAAAATTATATATCAAATCAAATTTTTATTATCTCTATTTTTTATGTGGCACAAAATTGGCTGCCCAATAACAATAATCCGTTGCATAACACATAAATATTGTGTTTGTTTTTAGTTTCCCTATTCATTATTGCAATCAATCCAATTGTGGAATGAATATTGTTCACAACAATTTTAAATGAAATTGAAACGAGATCACGATGAAATTTATCTATTGTATATTTTAATTGTGAGATCCATTTTTATAAACAGTTTAGACCACATTTTTATACATTGATTTTCTAATTTCCATACCGGCGTTGAAAAGCCAAAAAAAAAAACCATACACCGTCGATTGATTTAAATTTGTGTTGGGCAAAATTTACAAATACCTATGGCTGAAGCTCAAAATCAAAAATCAATTCCATATAGTTTTCGGTTTAAATTTGACCAGTATTTAACTAACCCATGCACATACGTACAGTTTGTGTGTTTGGAAAAATAACACGGAATTTACTTGGAAATTAAATTTCTTTAAATTTCCCATACCCATTAGCGATCGGAATGTTGTTAAGTGTGACATTGTGTCATTCACCACTGTCAACTTTTAATGAAAATCTAAGCTAAAGATTTGATAATAAATGAATAATTAGGTAATAATAAGTCTATTGGCATGCGTAACCAAGACATATTTTCAAGAACGATGACGCGCATACCACTTCGAAGACACCAGACATTTGAAAAAAAGGAATTCCTTTAGAATTAAATTGAAAATATAAATGATTTGTTATTAATTTTATTGCGGATTTATTAAAATGACGTTTTCATCTGATGATGATGATCAAATAGTCGCACAACTCAGTTTTTAATGTTTTGCTTAGTCCGCATGCGTTGACCATCGTTTTTGGCGGCCGCGTCGATGCCACACTAAAAAAAAGGCAGCATTTTTTTTTTAACAATTTTTGTAACGGTACTTTATTCTATTTAAATAATAAATTGATGGCAAAATTTCGAGGCGGTGCGCAACCCAAACCATAATTATTCATTAATTTATGCACAACATTTACAAAAAAATTTTGTGGACAGAAACTTTACCTTTACCACCAACAAAAAAAAACCTATTCGCCTAAAACTTGTTAATAATTTGGCAAAAATTAAATAAAAAATTTTTGGGTTTTGTTATTTGTTCGATAGTGTTCGACAGGACTCGCAAGTTTTTCGAATTCGCATTGATGGAACACACAAGTTTTTTATTGTGTGTGTGTGTGTGTGTTTTATTTGTACCACTCACATATTTACCGCAGCCGGACATCAAATTGAGACTTTATGGTAAAACAATTTAACATCATTCTTTACTTACTTACTTTCTTACTTACTTACTTACTTACTTACTTACTTACTTACTTACTTATTCCATGGCGTATTACAACCTGGGTGCGGTTTTAGCCTGCCCCTCAACACGCTTCTCCAACCTGACCTACCGGCAGCCATTCAATGTCTTTCTTGCCCGAATTTTAAGGATCTTTATATCACAGTTTACTCGACATCTAGCCATCTCGACTTAGATCTTCCGGTTCGGCTCTCCTTCTACCCTCTGGTTTACTATTTAACCGGGTTTTTTTTGGGCACATGCTCCTCCTCCATGCGAGTACTACGTGTCCAACAGCCATCTATCAATCTATTGATTTTTATTGTTTTTTGACCATCAATTTGGTTGACCGCGTACAACTTGTCTAATTCCAAAAATTGTATCTTCGCTGTGCCAACCTATCTTCGGGACCAAATCCAAATTCGGGTTGGCTAATTATTGTGTTGACCCAATAATGTCAATTTTAATTGAATTGATTTTATATTCATTAATAATTTCTTAAATTGAAAAAAAAGTGTATTCCAATTGCAAATACACACAGCCATAGGAAAAGAGATGGGGGGGGAGGGAGGGGAGGGAGGGGAGGTGTAATAATTATTAATTTTGTAATACATTTGAATGAATGAATGAATGAAGAAATGCCTGTCCGTTCTTTCGTTCGTCGTGTCCGTTCGTCGTGTCCGTCCATTCGCATATAAATATATAATAAAGAAGAAATCACAAATCGCAGAAAAACTAAAATTCATATTTTTAATGTTTTTATTGTACATTTTTGGTTGGCTGATTTTTTTCGCATTTATTATCCTTTTTCTAGGAAATAAAACCACACACACACACACACACACACACACACACATATCTACAGTTATATATTTATGTCATAGAGACATAGCAGAGTAGATATAGTTGAGGGTTGCTTATATGATTTTGATTGTATATTATTATATTTAATTTGAGTACGTTTAGTTATGATGATGTTAAAAGAAAAACTACACATTGAAGTCATCTCATAGATGTACGTGCGTGTGTGTGTGTGTGTGTGTGTGTGTGTGTGTGTGTGTTTATATTTTTGATTATTTCGTTCTGCATTTTATTATTAAATATATGAAGAAATTTGGATGGGGCCCATCATCATTTATAATATTCTTTTCTAAACCTAAACCTTATGGTTATATTTACACAAAATTTTGATTCTATAAATAGTTTGATTTTTTTTATTCGGTCACATGTATCGTTGATTTTTTTTTTTCTCCTGTATGTGCTTGATTATTGTTTTTGTTTTCAAAACTGACAAACACACACACACACACACACACACACACGACAACGCAAACAAATAATAACCGTTTACCCAAAAAAATTCTATTTAATAAGATTTGTTTATCAAAAATTTATCTGTTTACAAATAATCATCGGTTTCGGGGCGCCGTGTAATAACATGTTTTTTTATAATTTTTCTAGTATCATTGGTTTGATGGTGTGTGACTTGTAGTATTTGTGCTGGGTTAAAAAAAAAAATATATTATAATAATTACCGTTACATTTGATGGTAACTACAAAAAAAAATCAAAAAATTAATTAAAAAAAAAAGTGCGCGCAAATTTGAAAATTTAAAAAAAAAATAAAAAAAAGTGTCCGAATTTGAAAGGCAAAAAAAAAAAATAAATAAATAAAAAATTAAGTGATTAACGGTGAAAAATAAAAAAAAAAAAAAGAGAGTGTTTATTTAAGTTTTAAGTGTGTGTGCCGACCACCTCTTTTTATATGTGCTGCGCGCGGCCACCTAAAAATATTGTGACCCAACAAAAGTTTAAATCATTTTTGTTTTTTCTTTGTGTTTATCATTTTTTAAGTGTAAATTGTTAAGATTTAAATTCCATCACCACTTCGAAGCCATAATATATAATCGACAAACGTACAAAAATTTTTGCATCATCATCGTCGCCGCCGCCGCAACACATCTTTAAATCCAAACAAAAATTATTATATTTTTTTAATTTCATTCTCGCGAAAAATTTAAAATATTTAATTAAAAATTTAACTTTTAAGGTACGAATTTTGTATTTTAAATATATTTGTGTGTTTGTGTGTGTGTGTGTGTGTGTGTGTGATGGCAAATTTAATTGGGAAAATATATAAAATATAAAAATTGGTTCATTTATTTGCCCACCACCCCCGCCCCCCCCACACACCGCACACAAAAATTGTATTAATTATATTTAATAAATTTTTCATTTTTTTAGGTTATGTATGTCCCATACAATACATATTTCTGATCGAATAGATTTTTCCTTTCCAAACATTTGAGGAAATTGTTTTTTCTTACGTTGTAACCAGCTATTGTATAATTTCATATGTTTGCGGTTGAAAATGATGGTTTTTAAAAACGGACGGCTTGTAAAATGAAATGAGGCCGATCGGACGGTGTTCAATTCCATAGATTTTTATTATTGTACAATTAATAGCCATTTCAAACAATTTTTTCTAACAAAAGCTAATGTAATTCAATGTTTATATGTGCAGCTCTGGTCTGCGGTGGTGGAGATTAGGAGCTCGTATTTATGTATTTAATAAAATGTTTATTGCGACGGTATATTTTTTATTTTTTTTTTGGTCAGCATCCAATTTTATCATCTTTCATCACCTATCTATCTTGAGATTATTATAATGAAAACAAAAATCAGGTGCTTATACCAAATAGAAAGTATTAATTTAAACCCATTATTTAATTTACGAACTTTATTTAATCCAAAATTGAATAAGAATTATTTGAATTTTTTTAAATTTCTAAATTTTGGTTATACAAAACTGTCCGGAGAGTATCGATTTGTTAGAATTTCAATAGAAACAAACCATTTATAATCCAATTAAAGATTTACGAACTTTATTTAACCCAAAATTGAATTAGAATTATTTGAATTTTTTTAAATTTCTAAATTTTGGTTATACAAAACTGTCGGGTGACTATCGATTTCTTAGAATTTCAAAAGAAACAAACCATTTATAATTCAATTAAAGATTTACGAACTTTATTGAACCCAAAATTGAATAAGAATTATTTGAATTTTTTTAAAATTTCTAAATTTTGGTTATACAAAACTGTCCGGTGACTATCGATTTCTTAGAATTTCAATAGAAACAAACCATTTATAATCCAATTAAAGATTTACGAACTTTATTTAATTCAAAATTGAATTAGAATTATTTGAATTTTTTTAAAATTTCTAAATTTTGGTTATACAAAACTGTCCGGTGACTATCGATTTCTTAGAATTTCAATATAAACAGACTATTTATATTCTAATTAAACAACGGGGCATCCAAAATACAAATTAAAATTTCGATAAGAATTAGTCAAATTTCAAAAATATCTAGAACCAAATGGTTCGTAAATCTTTGGCCTGCAATAATGATTTTTTTCAAAACTTTAGTATTTGTATTAGTCATACCATACCATACTCATCCACAATTTAACTAATCACGTAACGTAACAAGAATTAACGGCGAGTTCCAAAATGTCTATAGAATTTGTTTCATAAAAGTACTCCAAAAACATTAAATTGGTAGATTTTTATAAAATTTCTAAAATTTGTTCCATAAAATTACTCGTGAGTATCGATTTCGACCCGAAGTTCTATGGGAAATGGTTATTTATAATCCCTTGAAACATATACAGAGCAACATTATTCAAAATTTGTGAAAAATTTACGAAAATTCCAGGATTTATAAAATTTGATCTATAAAACTACCCTGCGAGTATAGATTTCTATCTGAAGTTAACTAGAAAATGGTAATTTATAATCCCATCAAACATTTACAGAGCAACATTTTACAAAATTAATGAAAAATTTACGAAAATTCCAAAATTTTTAAAATTTGATTCATAAAACTGACCTGTAAGTATTGATTTCTATCCGCAGTTAACTAGAAAATGGTAATTTATAATCCTTTTAAACATTTATAGAACAACATTTTACAAAATTGATGAAAAATTTACGAAAATTCCAAAATTTTTAAAATTTGATTCATAAAACTGAACTACAAGTATCGATTTCTATCCGCAGTTCACTAGAAAATGGTAATTTATAATACCTTTAAACATTTACAGAGCAACATTTTACAAAATTGATGAAAAATTTACGAAAATTCCAAAATTTTTAAAATTTGATTCATAAAACTGACCTGCAAGTATCGATTTCTATCCGCAGTTCACTAGAAAATGGTAATTTATAATGCCATTAAACATTTACAGAGCAACATTATTTAAAATTGGTGAAAAATTTACGAAAATTCCAAAATTTTTAAAATTTGATTCATAAAACTGACCTACAAGTATCGATTTCTATCCGCAGTTCACTAGAAAATGGTAATTTATAATCCCTTTAAACATTTACAGAGCAACATTTTACAAAATTGAAGAAAAATTTGTGAAAATTCCAAAATTTTTAAAATTTGATTCATAAAACTGATTTGCAAGTATCGATTTCTATCCGCAGTTTACTACAAAATTGTAATTTATAATCCCATTAAACATTTACAGAGCAACATTTTACAAAATTGAAGAAAAATTTACGAAAATTTCAAAATTTTTAAAATTTGATCTATAAAATTGTCCAGCGAGTATCGATTTCTATCAGTAGTTAACTACAAAATGGTAATTTATAATCCCATTAAACATTTACACAGCAACATTATTCTGAATTGTTGGAAAAATTTTCGAAAATCTCAAAAAATTTTAACTTTTATTTGGCCAACACAACAAAACTACATGTATCGTTCACATAACTTAACGAATTTCCAATCACATTCCGATAAGTTTTATCGTTCCGGATAGATAAATTTCCATACCATAAGATGTTTGATCTTTGTCCTATATCGTTACAATTTATCAACCCTATAACGTCCACGATATATCCATTAGTTATTATTATATAATTAACAATACAATACAATTAAAATACATCAAATAATAAATTTTGAAGCATCTCTTACGGAATACGAATTTAAAATTGTGGAACAAAAGGTATACACTTATTTTATAGTGAATATACACACACAAACACAAACACAAACACACACACACACACACACACACACACACAGGAAGAGGGGTTAAAGGACAAATAAATGTAAATGTATATCAACAAAACGTTACACAAAAAACCGTATGTTATTGACATTTTAATTTATTTTGATGTAATCAAAAATTGAATGAATAAATAATAATCAGGCACAAAAGAAAAACCACCCAACCAATTTGATTCTGTGGAGATCTGAGAGATGAGAAAAAAAAGTAAGTTGTGTGTGTGTGTGTGTGTGTGTGTGTGTGTGTGGGATTTCAAGATTTAATTAAAGTTTATTATAAATTAGATAATTATTTTTTTGTTTTTAATTGGCAATTGCTTTCAAGATTTGCAACAACCGATTCGGTACAGTCAAAACATAGGGACCGAAAACATAAATAAAATCTTTTTTTTTTATTTATTTTGATCATTTGATGTTGAGTTGTTGTGTGTGTGTGTGTGTGTGTGTGTGTGTGTGTGTTTCACAAAATGACATTAAAGGAAACGATGGATATTATCTTTTCGTTTTCTATTTCTATTGGGAAAAATTTAATTTCTTATGTACAAAAAAAAAACAAAGACGCAAAGAATAAATAAGAAAAATAATGAAAATGGAAATAAAAAGGAAAATGGGGTATAAGTGAAACGCCGCAACCTAAAGCCAACAAAAACCAACCCACCCAACCCTACCCCCCGGGTTTCGTAGCAAAGGAAATAAATTAAAACTTTTACAAAAAAATAACAAAATAACAAAAAGTATTTTTGAGATTTTAACTTCGCTTTTGTTTGCTCCGGGAGCGATGTGCGCGGCGTATACGAACCGAAGAACATTTCTTCTTCATCTTCTTCTTCTTCTTCTTCTTCTTCTTCTTTTTATTATTAATTGAATACGAACGATATTTTTTTACTCAACATTTTCCATTCATTCATTTCACCCGAAATTTGTCAATAAAATTCGAAATATTTTTGTTTGACTAAATTGTGGCACACACACCCACACACACAGGGCATTTTTTATTATTTTTGTGTATAAATGTGTGCGTGTGTCGGTGTGTGTCGGTGTGTGTGTGTTATATAATATGTTTTTTTTATTTTGTTGTCCTTCGTCGTCGTTTTGTTGGTTCATTTTTTAATAAAGGATTCATTCAACTGGAAAAGTGTGCAAAAGTCAGCTTTGATTTATCACCAAATTCACATTCTTTACATTTAACATTTTATATATTTTATTTTTTGTTTTGGGTTTTTGTGTTGTTGTTGTTGTTGTTGTTGTTGGTGGTGGTGGTGGTGTATGTGCGTGTGTGTGTGTGTGTGTGTGCAACTGTTTGATAATATATTCGTTGTCATTATTTTTCCATGTGTTGTACAGACCCAACGTATAATAAATCCAATAATAATATTATTTTTATTGTATCGAAACGAAAACTAAATAAGAATAAGAATAAGTTAAAAATTAATATGCAGATAATTTCCTATTATTATTAAAGATTTGGGTTTTTTTTTTCTTTTTGGATGACTACACACGCCAATGTGTTTCCAATTTTATGTTTTGTAACATATTTTTTTTATTGGTTTATACTTCACTTTGAATTTGACGAACCGCCTGGAGATAATGTAAAATTCTTTTTTCATTGTACAATCCTTTTGTTGGCATTGCTATCAATTTTTATAGATTACTTACTTACTTACTCCATGGCCGGTTACAACCTGGGTGCGGTTTTAGCCTGCTCCCCAATACGCTTCTTCTCCAACCTGACCTACCGGCAGCCGCGCAATGTCTTCCTTGCCCGAATTTTAAGGATCTTTATATAACAGTTTACTCGACTTAGATCTTCCGGTTCGGCTCTCCTTCCGCCTTCTGGTTTACTATTTAACCGGGTTTTTTTTGGGCACATGCTCCTCCTCCATGCGTGTACTACGTGTCCAACAGCCGATCTCAATCTATTGATTTTGATTGTTTTGACAATCAATTTGGTTGATCGCGTACAACTTGTCTAATTCCAAAAATTGTATCTTCGCTGTACCAACTATTATGTTATTTAACGACGCGGCACCAAATATACCATAGAGTACATTTTGTTCTCAAAAATCCGAAAGAATTGTTCCTTGTTTTTATAAACTTTTATTAAATGTTAATTTGTTAACTTGGATTTGAACACTGCATTCGAAATGCAAAAGAAAAATTAATCATTTTGAGGGGAGATTGTAACTTAATGGATCAACACATAGCATTAAATGCATGATGATTATTTGGGCTTGGTTATCGATGTGCAAGATAAAAAGATTCTCATAATTTCTGGTGGACGAGATACGGACAACGGATCAATATGATATGCAAAACGAAACATCAATCGAATCAATGATAGGAAAACCCCATCATTGTTATCAATCAAAAAAATAATGTCATCCTCACTGGTTTTTTTATCGATTCACCAATTTCTCCCAATCTCCCATCTACAACAACACACTGTTAAAGAATACCGGTGTTATGAAACCATTTTTCATTTGTCCGTCATACAATCAAACAAGAATCGAACAAAAGGGTACCACTTTGACAATCCAAATTTCATTAAAATCAAAACAGTGTAAAAAACTGTTACGATTTTAAGACAATAATACACTGATTATTTTCCATAGAATAATTTCAGTGGCTCAGTCTCTCTTTGTGTGATCAATTCAATAAGTTTTTTATTCTTTTACAAAAACATAGAATGTACAAATGTTTTTGAGGGTGTCGTAACATCTATAATATAACACCGGGCACCTGTTCTAAACTTTGCCAGACCATAAAGGACACAAAAATTTTATTTAAACAAATTCCCGCTGCTTATATGGTATCCGTTTCTCCGTAAACGTTGGTGCACGGGCACCATACAAAAACAAACGAAATAAATTATAATAATAACAACAACAACCACAACAACAACAACAACCACAACAACAACATTCAACAAAATATAAACAAATCAAAATATTTCAATCAAATAGTATGAGAATAAAAACGTAAAAATTAATACCTTAGTTTAACCGAAAAATGTCAAAAATTTGAATCTCTTCTTTTAAACGACATTTAAACATTTTTCTGGTTTTTTTTTTCTAGTTGTTGTTGTTGTTGTTGTTGTTGTTGTGAAGATTAGAAGACATTTGAAAAGAGTTTCATATAACCACTTAATAATAATAATAATAATAAATTCATAGCAATTCATTGTTGGTGTGCCAAGGGACTTTAGTTATACGAATACCATTTGTTTGGCTGCAAATAGTCAAAACTAAATTTCTATATTTCTATATGAAATTTATCGTAAAGACAAAGCGAGAGAGAGAGAGAGATAACAATTTGTATGGTACTCTTCGGCTAACAACAAAAATTTTGCGTTTCATTATAAACCGTTACACAATCGTATCCGTTAGTGATTCTTCTGTTTCGGCTATATAAAACACGTAACAAGGGAGAGAGAGAGAGAGAGAGAGAGAGATGGAGACGGAGACGAACTGTTATAAATAAATTGTGTATAGCTGTAACAGATTCAATTGAATCCAAAAACCTCTGCAAGATCCATAACGTTCGCAAACTAGTGACAACACTAGTCCCTGCGAAGGTTCCCACCCAGATCCGCTGTATAATAATCGGTACTACGGGGATCGGTTAGTAAACTAGTGACAACACTAGTCCCTGCGATGGTTCCCACCGAGATCCGCTGTATAATAATCGGTACTACGGGGATCGGTTAGCCTGCGGCAACAACATAGCCGCGCCGATCATGGTGAGGCGTCTTAATGGCAACAACATAGTGGTTGTGGTTGTCTACTTCGCAAGGTTCAAGCTAGGATACCAGACTTGCAGGCTGGTATCGTCCCATAACATCTGGAACCGTGCGGTAATGTTTCATTACAGCGTACAGCACGTTAAACACACGTTAGATGAATCCAAAAATCAACCATCCAATACAATACATTATTGTGTTTAATCTAATCAAAATAATTTGATATTCTATTTTTTGCTGTTCTAAAGGTCATTCCATTCCATAAATATAAAAGATCTATCTTATGTTCGATGTGAATGTGAATTAATTTGTACATTTATTTTTACATAAATATTCATTTTAATTTCACATTCTAATCCATTTGCCTACTTCATCACCACCACCACCACACAACATATTATTTACCTCCAAATACGCACGTTCTTCTTTTCCGTCTTCGTTTGCTTCTTCTTCTTCGTCTACTTCTTCTCCGTCTTCTTCGTCTTCTTAGATGAAAAAATAAACAAATTGAAAGACGAAATAAACGAGCAGAGACAGTACTGGGTGGTGAGAAAATAATTTTTTCTATAATTTACTGTTACGAGTTTATCATTAATTTTAGAAGATATTCACCGGTACCCCTTTTCATAGTAAACAAGAAGGAGAGCCGGAAGACCTATGGCAAGATGGATAGATGTTGAGTAAACTGTGATTTAAAGATCGTTAAAATTCGGGATTGGAAGACATTGAGGCTGCAAATAGGTCAGGTTGGAAAAGTGTGTTGGGGGCAGGCTAAAATCGCACCCGCGTTGTAACGCCATGGAATAAGTAGTAAATAAGTAAGTACCCTTTCTCACCCCCCCCCTCTCTCTTAGTACGTTTCTGTGTTCTGCTTAAAAAAAACTGTTTACAATATTTACAAAAACCAACAAGTTGTTAAGCCGCATACTGTATTTTCCATTTTGACATTTAACCCATACAAAATCTGTCAAAATTTATTATCTCTCTCTCTCTCTCTCTCTCTCTCTCTCTGTCTCGCACGCACGCCCTCTCCAATCACAATGTGGCCAAAGAAATATTATACGTTTTGACATGGCTATCGTTTTTTTTTTTTCTTTTACGTGGTCACACAATGTTGCACCCTGTGCCGCAACATTTAAAAATAAATAAAAAATACAAAAACATTTTTGTCTAAATAAAATATTTAAATAAAAAAAAAACGAAAAGATGATGTGCGCGCGGGATAAAAAGAATAAGTTAAAAAATTATGATGAGGGCAAAAATTATAATTTCGTGTCGATGTCAAAAAATACACACACACACACAGTTGGATATTTTATTTTTGTTTAAAACAATTTTTATTATTTCACTACTTTACCATTTTCTCGAAGTATCAACTGGTGAACTGGCTGGCACGCAAATGTATCTCGCAAACACACACACACGCACACACACACAGACAACCCAAATCCAGACAAAAACACACACAAACTAAAACACGGTAGTTGACGCCGGCTGACTCTGTCGTTCGACATTCAATGAATTTGGTACACAATTGTGTCCTTTTTTTATACGTTGTTGTTGTTGTTGTTGTATTTAATTTAATAATCAAAATATTTTTATGATTTAATAAGCAAAATAATAGACATAGAGACACATGAAGATGAAAATGAAGATATCCATCGTGATCATAGTATCAACTTCATCTTTATTATATTTTGAAATATTTATATTATTTTTATTGGCATATGTGAACATTTCATAGTAGAATTGAGATTATTGTTTAGAAAAAATTCAAAATAAAATAATGTTTGGGGAATTATTTCGCAACTTCTTCACTTCAATGTACTTTGAGTGTGTGGCCACCGTTTGTGCTGCTTCGATCTGAACATGAATTCCCTAATTAGAAGAAAAAGTTTTGTTTCGAAAACAATTTTTTTTCCCGTTTAAATTGTCCTCTGCGTCGAAGTACCGAAATTGATGTCTATCGGTAGACACGCAACCCCTCATCATCCCATCATTTTCATTGGAATGGCCATAAATGATTAGAATTATCCATGAAATTTGATTTGGCGACATTTTCAATGCGAAAGTTTAAAGCGATTTTCTCCTAACACAAACAACACCGTTTTCCGGCAGCCGTTGCACATAACCATTGAAAAAAAACTGTTAATCCATTGACTCTTACAATAGTAATTTTAATGGATTAGTGTGTTCTCATGAGCTTGTCACCAGCGATAGTCCTCATCGAGGGAAACAAATTATATTATGGGGGTGACTTTCTATCTGTTGCTGGGTTTTCCGGCTATGTTCGGAAAATCATTTGCAGACCAATCTTACGAATACCTGGGGAATTGGCAAAAACTCAATTTTCCAAAATTGTAATGATGCAGAAATGTAACGAAAAGTTCAATCTAGGTTTTGAAACTCTTTTGGAATTTTCCAATGGGAAATACGGATTTTCCAGAAACAACGAAAAACATCGATTTTTTAATGTTTTCAAACGGGAATTTTCCGGCTTTTCCAATCGAATTTTTCAATGTCCTATTTATCGCAGATAGTAGACTATATGACACGTCTTTTAACCACCACCACCACAACTCTTTAAGTCTAATGGTTTTCCTATAATGACCGCCCAAAGTTAGGCTTACACGAAAATTATTACCAATATTAAATCGGTCATAAGTTGGCCCATATATTTTGCAAGGAAAAAGTCCAGAAGCTTTATTGTGCGCCTTAAGATCGTCTATAAAATGGCCGTAACAAAAATTGGCTATCTAATTTATTTGCTTCGTGAACATCAAAAAGTTCGTTTTCAGATATTTTCCTGAAATTTTCTCCAGTCCAAAGTTGTAAATGAATGTTACTGCACAGAAATTCTATTGGGAATGGTTGAGTTCTATGGAGGTGACGGCGTAGGAGTAAAAGTGATAGATTATCTTATATGTTTTTAGTGATTTTTGTGAAATTAATGGAATTACAAAGGTATCACCAATTTTTTTTTTTTTGCGGTGGCCCATATTCTCTGTCAATCGGCCACCTCAACGCATCCCAAATGGAACCGCTTAACCTACGATTATTTTGACCATATTTTGGTTTTTTTAAATAAAATAAATGAGTACATGAGAAATTTGTGTGAAATTAGATGAAATTCTTTAGTTCACCTTCATAGAACTCAACGATTCCCAAATGGAATTGTTATGGAATAATTTTTACAACCCAAACGATTTTATTTTACCCATTTTTTTTCCTTTTTTATTGTAAATAAAATGAATGAGTTTCCAAAAAATTTATCATCTCTGGCCTCTTCTGCGGCCACTTTACAGTCCTCTTCCGAATAGAATAATTGGTGACTTTAACTTTTGAATGCCTTTTTTTTTGGTGGGAAAGAAAATCTCTTTTACCCAAAATTTTAAAATTTGTTTAAATTCGGTACACAATAAAAACGGGGGATGGTGGATAGCCGTCAAAAAACTACAATATATGACCCCAAATATTATTTCGAATTCAATGATAATTATTAAAAGTTAATTATTCTAATTTCATTCTCATTCTCAACGGCACGCGACCGATGTGAAATGGAAAAATTATAAATAAATTAAATTAAATCAAATTATGGAAAAATTACCATTAGAAAAATGCTTCTTTTCACAAAACAAAACGGATAAATAGTTGCGACGGCGTTTGTGTGTGTGTGTGTGTGTGTGTGTGTGTGAAATATATTTTTTCTTCTGTTGACTCTTGCCAGTGTACTCTAAAATATCTCACATTTACTGACACATGAATTGATGCAAAATGCTGAAATCTCGTTATTTTTAAAATGCGATGCAATTAAATGCTACAATTTACACCCACACGGATATTATTTTATAAAATCCAATTCACTCGACATTTCCATCCATCCCACACGAATATCAGCTGACTGCTGACTGCTGTAGTACTAAAACTATAGAAATTCTTTGATGTGCGGATAAACTCCGTGGCTTTGTCTACACCAAAAAAAATTAAAAATTAAAGATGAAACGAAATATTTCATTTCATAAATAAAATATTAATGGAAAACGTTGGAAAGACGATGGTGGTGGTGGATGGGGGTAGGTGGCAGTGGAATAGGGGTGGTTTCGCATTAGGTAGATGTGAAACATATACAAAAAAAAAATTGTTAAGTATTTTTTTTTTTTAATTTATGTTAAAATGGGAAAAAAAAAAAGGAAAATTATAAAAATATCCACTTTTCGCATTTGAGTTCCTTTTGTAATATCCTTTTTTTTCCATTCTTGTTTTCATATAAATCATTTCAATGTGTGTGCGAGTTGTTTTGTGGAAATTATAATTGAAAATATAATGCATTTTCATCATTGCAATTTAATTTAATATATTTTTTTAATTTTACTCGTTTACCGCTGCTGAATGGGGAAACGGAATGTGATGAATACCTACAATTGGCTAATGTTAATTAAAATATGAAACGACGTTTTTCTATTTTTAATATTTCATCTTTGTTTTTGTACGGCAATGCATCAAAACACTTGGCCAAAATGTCTAATGTACTTTAACGTTTTCAATGGCAGTGAAATGGAATGGTTGAAAAATAATTAGATTTTCAATTTGTAAAACTGTATTAGAGAGTATTACGTTCATTAAATATTAATAACTCACCACTGTGTGCCATAGAAAAAATATCGGGAATGTATTTAGAACACGTGCTGCATCATGTCGTTAAGTGTTTTTGTTTTTGTGAGGTTGATTGTAAACTTTCCATTGCGAAGAGAAAGGATACAACTGTTATTGTACGTGTCTCGGAACAAAGATTAAATATACCAGGTATAGGAGTTCCTTTTTTAAAGAAGGAAAAACACATTATTTAGAATAGAAAAATCAAAAATATTTTATTCAAAATAACTTCCATCGCGCTTTCTACACATTTTAACCACCTTTCAGCAGGCAATTTTCGTATACCACGTCGAAAAAATGGTGTTGCTTTGGACGAAAACCGATGATTCAGATAGCCAATTTTCAACTTCTTCAGATGTTTTGAAGTGCTGTTCTTTCAAAGCATGTCCCATCGATGAAAACTGATGGTAGTCCAAAGGAGCCAAGTCTGGTGAATCGGGCGGGTGTGTGGTAACAGCTCCCATCCAAGCGACTTTATCGTATCCTGAACGAAAACCATTCAGATAGCCAATTTTCAACTTTTTCAGATGTTTTGAAGTGCTGTTCTTTCAAAGCATGTCCCATCGATGAAAACTGATGGTAGTCCGAAGGAGCCAAGTCTGGTGAATCGGGCGGGTGTGTGGTAACAGCTCCCATCCAAGCGACTGTATCGTATCCTGAACTGGTTTTTGCTTTGTGTGCTGGTGCATTATCATGTTGCAAAATTACCTTAACAGATTTTTTCCATCTTTCTGTCCATTCTGGTCGGTTATCTAATAATGGCATGGTTCAAATCGATTATTTGTTGTTGGTAGCGAACCGTATTAACAGTTTCCCACCAGGTTTCAAAAGTTCATGATACACCACACCTTCCTGATCCCACCACCAAACACAAAGCATTCTGCTCTTACTGAATCCGAATTTGGTTTTGCAGTCGATGTTGCTGCTTTACCTGGTGTAGTAATCCATGATTTTTTTGCGTTTAGGATTCTCAAAATATATCCACTTTTCATCACCACCAGTCACGATTCGATGCAAAAAAGACTTCCTTTTTTAAATCGTTGACGCAATTCACAAATGGTTTTTCGGTTTTCTTGTTGCCAGTTTCACATCAATTCATGTGGAACCCATTTTTGCACACACTTTTAAATCTTTCCCATTGCTTTTAAACGATTAGAAATTGTTTTTTTGATATACCTTTTAAGGCTTCTGCAAGTTGTTTTTGAATTTGTGTGTATCATCTTCGTCCAACTTATGCTTGCAATTCTGATTGTCTTTAAACTTTTTTCGGTGGTCTTCCACGTTCTTCATTTCTCAAATCAAAATCTTTGTCTCTACTAAATTGATGAAACCATCTTTTGCATGTTGCTAATGATAGAGCATGATCACCAAAAGCAGCTTCTACAAGCATTCGTGGAGATTCATTTGTGTTTTTCTTTAAATGATAACAAAAAACTAATGATACACCCGCAAATCGTTTGTTGAAGGCACAAAATTTTGACATTTTTAACATGATAAAATTTTATGTTGTTGTATTACAAATGGAATTTATCACACTCTGAATGTTGTTGTTGACAGATGTCAAAACAATAAAAAAAAAACATCGCATTAAGGCTCTTTCACAATCAATAAATATAAGTACAGCCATTTATTGGCAGCGGCGGCTCACTTCATACTCCTATACCTGGTATATAAATTCAAATGCTTAACCGAAATGCTTAAAATCAGAAAAATAAATGGTAGTCGTTAATTGTCCAATCCAAAACATATTATTCTTTCAATTGCTGTGCCAAACGATCGATGCTAACCATAACCGCTTGGTTGAAACGTTTACTAAAATCGTATTCATCGAATTCGCCCTGAACATCGGACACCGGACCACAGAACAGTTACTAATGTTACTAATGCACCTGCACCGGCGTTTAACAATTATCATTGATTTTATAGTGGTATTGGCGTTGCGTATTAGTTCGTATTTTCTATTCACCAAAAAAAAAAACTTCATTTGCTGCGCGTTGGGAATGGAAGTCGGCCGCCGTCGACAGACATTTCATCGTTTTCATTAAAATGCTTGTGTCAAAATTTAACAAAAAAGTTACAAATAGTTTCAATCGCTAATGCGTTGTCGTTCCGAATGTGGACGGTAGTGTTATACTACGCGGCTGCATTCCAGACACAAAAAAAAAATGGGTTGAGTCAAAGCAAACCAAATTAACCAACAAAAAAAAACCAATCTTTTTTTATAATTTTTACAAATATTTTCATGGAATTTCTTAGGCTTAGGCATTAGACGTTGTGGTCAATGTACCAATTTTACTACTATACTGACACCATGATGATTCAAATAAAATTAAAATAATATTTTCCAAAATATTGGACAAAGAACACAAAAACGACCTGCACCAAAAATAAATATTATTTGGAAAAAATTTGAAAAATTTGATTTCAGGTTCGTCGCTTATAAAACTCTTTTGTTTTTTCCTTCCTTCCTTCAACAAATTTTTAATTGTGTACACCTAAAATTTTGGGCCATTACAATTTGGAAAGTATTAATGCAATTTGATGAAATCTTGACCCGACGAATTGTGGTTTTTCAAAGGTAGGGAGGAGGTGGGAGGGGGGGGAGGGCGGGGATGGCGGTACATGGGAAAAGGGGCGATTGTAGTAAACTTTTAATATTGTTAAATTTTATTGAAAATTTTTAAAATTAATTATATAAAAAAAACGGTTAGATTAACTAAAAAAACAGTGGATTTCGCAAATGTAATTTTGACAACCAGCGATATCATTTCAGTTCTTTTCTATCCACTTTGTCCTGCGACTCTTATCTTAATCTTATGTGAAGGCCATTTTTTATGAATGACAAATGAACTATGACATCAACTAGTAGTTTCGTTAACTGAATACAAATGAAATATATAAAATATGATAAAGGGAAGGGGCAAGGGTGCTGATAGACTCCAGCTGCCCCCCTACACAGAGACACCATTGCATATAATTTAAAAAATTTTAAATTTAAATAAACCCAAATAAAAAAAAAAGAAAAAAAACCATACAAATTATTAGTCCCACAGACGCAAAATATTAAAAAAAACACAAAACTCACGTTTTATTTTATAACATCGTGAAATGATGAAATGATGCGGGTAAAAATTGTATGTATTTTAATATTTTTTCAAAAATTATTAACTAGATGAGAAATACCTTTTATTATTATTATTATTTATACACAAGTATCGTGTGTGTGTGTGTGTGTGTGTGTGTGTTTGTTGTAATTTAAAGAGAAAAACATAAAGCACATCATTTTTAGAGACATTCCAAAACCAAAACAACCAGCAAAACAAATTGCGGTCCGTCGTAAACGATAGATAAAAAAACGATATTGATTAATTAAATTAATTTAAATACACCTCAAAACTTAAACTCAAATCATTAATCAATCAATCAATCAATCAAATTTTCTAGAATATAATAACTAAAGTCGTGTTCTTATTATCGGACGCGGTAAATACGAAAACTACTGATAATAAATAGCTGTCCGTTTAAATACGTTCGTCTATGTAACAATAAACTAAAGATTAACTAATTTTCGCACATCATTTTTGAATCATCCTACGATATATTTATAAAGGCGTAGCGGATTGAGCCCATAATGTGTGAATCGATAGAGAAATGATGGCGCATTAACTTTACACTTACATTGCCATACACGTGAATTAACCAAAAAAAAAAACAATATTCGCTTGGTCGGCAAATATCAAACCCAAATCTTAACTATTATTTATATCTTATGAATACCCGTAATTGGTGAGCGACGGTTCGCATATTGTCACATGTCACATAAAATTGAAGAATAGTATGTGCGAGTGTATGTGTGTGTGTGTGTGCGTTGTATATAAAATATTTTCAATGAAGCGACGGCGGCGGCATCATCTTAACCATAGAATCAATCACAAACCACTTTCAGTTTTACGGTGCGACGCATATTGAATTGAATGCAAACATATGTAACAATGGTGTGTGTGTGTGTTGCACGATGCGGCGCTAAAGTTCAAACACAAGAATATTATGAATGAGATTGGTTTTGATGAACGAAAAAAAAAAATTTACATTCCGATAATTCTTTCCATTTCTTGGTAATATTTTCAATAATATAAAAAAAAAACATCAGCTTGTTTGTTAAGAGAAACGATGCCACTTCAGTCACCGTCGTCACCAAATAACATATCAGTTTAATTAAATCAACCCCCTTGGTTTCTCAACAATGTGCCACCCTATTCACATCATTTCCATGAAAAACAGAAAAAAAGACACACACACACACACACACACACACACACACACATCAAACCACAGCCTTACACAAAATTCTTAAATTAAATAATTTTTTAATTGAAATACATCAGAATCAGAATGAAAATAAGTTAAGTGCATTTGCGAATCGGAAAATAAAAACGGAATGATGTAAAAAATCTTTAATTGCATTTTATTTAAATTTTAATTATATTATTTTTTGGGTGATAGTCTCAAAAACCTTTTGTTTGTTGTTTGACTAAATTCATGTAATAATTTATATGATTGTTGTTGTTCACTTGTAAAATAGAAAAACACGTGCCCACACACACACACACTCACACACACACGCACACATTTGTATTGAAACGATGCAGTGGGATACGAGAACAAGGTTTGGTTTTTGCTTTGATCTTTATCAATAATGTGATGTGGAGCGGGGGTTGGAGGGAGGGTGTCGTTCTTTTACAAAAATTTTATTATAATTTTCTAATCAATTTATTTCAATTGATATTACAATTATTTTATCTATAAATTGGTCCAATTTAGTGTACGACCAATTCTAAAAACTTAAATAATTACTCTTGGGTCTCATTAAAATTTATTGTGCGCTGTCATTATTTTATTAGGCCCATCTGAAATTAACCACACCAGAGAGAGACAGAGACAATAAAAAAAATAAATAAATCATAGTGACTGTGTACCATAAGCGATTATCAAATGTGTATAGCAAGAGATAGAGACGGAGAGAGACGGAGGGAGAGAGACGGAGAGAGACGGAGAGTGAGTGGGGAGAGTGGGAGAAGTTATTGTATTGTAATTTTAGGTGAACACCGAATAATGGAGCGTGACAATCGATAAAATAACGGTAATATTTTCTTGTCCACATAAACGAAGCGAAATTAATTATTTTGAAATTATATCCACTAACTAACTGCTGAACGTAATGCCATCACTTATTTTCAAAAATTTTAAACATTAAATTATAAATTTTTGAAAAATTACAGTACCGAACAGTACAGTACAAATTCACTATTGCGAATTATAGTTTTCCGATTATTTTCGGTAACCCAAACGAACCGCTAACCGTAACGAAATTTTTATATTCTAGATATTCCAAAATTTGAGATGGCACTTTTAGGTTCACATTTTTCCCTTTAAATATCATGTTTTTTGTGCACCATTTTCGGGCGACAAATTAAATACGATTTAACCTATTTATTCGATTCATAAATTGTCAATTAAATTATGAATTTCATTAAAATCGGCACATCGGACACCCACTTCCATGTTCCTAGAATTTCATGTGGCCCCTAAACGCTGAGAAACTTTTACTGAAAATTGTCTGATTTGCAAAAAAAAAAAAATGAACTTCCAATGGTCAAAATATTTCCTAATTCTCAATATAATGAAATTGTTTAGGTTGTCCATTGGGGTGGACGGTTGTGTCTTGTGCGGCAACCGGTTCGATTTATATTAAAGTCTAAAGTTTACAAAATAAAAAACCTATCCTTAAAATCCAATTTTTTTGCAATGCAAATTATTAATATTTTTTCATTTTATTTTCAGATTTTTCAACGTTACACGAATTATTATTGGAAAAAAATTTATAAAAAAAATTATAATTAAAGCCATCAGTACCATCAGCAGTATCGCACCACCACCACCACAATCGCCACAATCAATAATTATAACCAAACACACACACACACACCCAACAATCAAATTCAACGAAACAAAATTTCAACCGAAATCGCAACGGCGACTGCTTACCGTTTATTTCAAATAATTTACAAAATTATTTGGGACAGAGAAAATATTTATATCAAACTGATTGGAACCGGTTTGCAATACCCGTTAACACGGGATGGTATTGATCCATTTTGGAAAATACCTCATGCAGGTAATATTTGATTTTTATATTTAATTAATTTATAAATTTTAATTTAACTCCTTCACAACACACACACACACACACCTCACTTCAAACCCAAAAAAATATTTCTAATCAATTAAAAATTGTACTTGTAAATGTGTGTGTGTGTGTGTGTGTGTTTGTATGTGTGTAATTCTCATTATTATTATTATTATTATTATTATTAAGTTGAAAATTTAACTTTTGACAATTGAAAATAAATAATAATAAATTCAAAGTCCTTTGTTTGTTTGCTTTTTAAAGGTTTGAAGAGGTTTTTATGTTTTCATTTTTTTTTATCGTATTTTATACTAATTTTTATTAATCAACCACCCCCGCGACACAATAATAATTGTTGTTGTTGTTGTTGTTGTTTTGTTTTTTGTATATTTACGCCAAGGGCGGCTACACTTAACTTAAAATAAAAAAAGTCAACAATGTGAAGAATTAAATCAAATTATTGCAAACGACTTATGATGATGACGACGATGACGACAACGACAACGACAACGGCAACGACAACGACAACAACACAATAATAAAATTCAAAATAAATATTAAAAGGATTTCAAGGATTTTTATAAATAAATGAGAAAAATTGAATATTTAAAATTTTCTATTATTTTTTTTTCATTTGACACTTGACATTTGTTACAATTTTTGTTTTTTTCGCGCATTATCAATACACTCGAAACTGTGTGTTTGTGTGTTTGTGTGTTTGATTGATTTTCAGTTATTTTTCTTCCTTTCATTTGTTTCAATATTTATGTTTTGTGAACGAAAGACAAAAGAATCGCCTCCAAAAAACAATGAAATTGAAAATAATAATAGAAGGAAATTGGTTGTTTAATGGACAAAAAATAATAATATAATCATCGGTACTTACCGATGAATGCGAAATAAATGGAAATGAGTAGAGAATGTATCATTTGGGAACTATTGTATCAAATTGAATGGTTGGGAAATGATTTGTTTTATTACTATTATTTTTATATTCCATCGTTGATTTTCGCATATCCTCACTTAAACACAAACTGTAAATTATTATAATTTGATTATCGTATACTAAGCCATTTTTCCATAGCCTATTTCGATATAGGATTTCTCCCGCACTTTTCGTTAAAAATCCCATACAAACTTTCTATGGATTTCAGGCTATATGAATAAGAAAACCTAAGAAGCTAAGCAAAATTTATAACCGTTTTTTTATGTTTTTGCTAACATTAACCATCGTCAACTTCTTCTATATTTGTAGACCTTTAGCCAAAAGAACAGCCTACCAATGAAAGAGAATGCAAAAATTTGTTAGTTTCTCATCCTTCCTTCCACCGCATCCATGTACCACCATTTGATTGATTGAATTTGCCTTTCCAAATATCAAAAAATCACATTTTTTGATAATTTCCAATCACAACAATGACACACAATCGGAAAGAAGGCCAAAAACAGAGATCGACCGATCGTTGTTGTTGTTTAGTATAATCAAAATTTCTTTGTTGCACCATCGTTCCACAATCGCTTCTTGGTTAATAATATAATTAAAATATAAATTCCGATTATGTTGTCCTCACACTCCATCGCCGCCTCCTTCGCATCATAACAAAAACATTTCGTAAAAAATTGTACCATTCAATACACTGGTTTGTACTTACTTACTTACTTACTCCATGGCCGGTTACAACCCGGCTGCGGTTTTAACCTTCTCCAACACACTCTTTTCCAACCTGACCTATCCGCACAGTTAATGTCTTCCAATCCCGAATTTTTAGGATCTTACAGTTTACTCGACATCTAGCCATCTCGCCTTAGGTCTTTCGCGCGGCTCTCCTTCTACCCTCTGGTTTACTATTTAACCGGGTTTTTTTGGCACACGCTCCTCCTCCATGCGCATTCTACGTGTCCAACAGCCGATCTCAATCTATTGATTTTAATTGTTTTGACCATCAATTTGATTGTAGACCGCGTACAACTTGTCTAATTCCAAAAATTGTATCTTCGCAGTGCCACAGCATTCTGTTCTTTGACGACGCTGCACCAAATATGCCACGGAGTACCCCTTTCGTTCGAAAATCCAAAGTAATTGTTCCTGGTTCTGTGTCCCCGGCACCAAACCTCCGACCCATACATTAATATTGGACGTATTAAAGTTGTATATAACTTGCACTTAAGATCTCGTTGTAATTCCGTTTTCGATCGGAATTGTTTTTTTTTTAACCCGTAATAACATCTGTTGTCAGTTGCTACTCTGCGCGGCGAATTTCCTCTTCAATATCATTTTCAACATTTATCAACGATGATCCTAAGTATACGCAAAACTATTCGCTATTTCAAAATTGTATTCTCCGATAAGTAACCGTTTGATCTCGAATTCGTGATGTCCACATTCGTTGCCACCAAATATTTTTAATTTTTTCTGCATTCATCGGTCAATAGGTTAAAGTTATGGAAAATTATAGAAGAGTTTGGTTTTCCCAAAAAAAAACGGATAGATTTGGTGGCCATGACGTTGGAAAATGTCAATGAGGTCACAGGTACGAATCCGAGGTAAATTATCTGATGATCACTTTGAGACGGTTGATGGACTAGACGACAAGGCGATCCATTATCAACACTGCTATCTTTAATATTACGCTGCTGGAAAAAGGCATTGAGGGTCGCGTAAATATTGATAAACAAGGCACGATTTTCATAAAATCGGGTCAATTGTTAGCGTGTATGCTGATGATTATAAACATAATGACATAAAAATATGATAACTGTCAAGGATTCTTTCGAATCGTTACAAAAAGTGGCAGGCATCAGGTCTGGGTGTCAAAGTGAATGCAGACAAAAAACAAAATATACACTGGTTTGTGGGTCATTGTGAAATAAGTACACCATGTCTCATCACCGTGTTCAATAACAATGGATTTCAATGAGTTGTGGTCTTTGTCACATTGTTCAATTTGGTGTAATCAACAACGACGATGGAATACACTTTGAATTCCGTTAAAATGTGATGTTTTGTGGTGGATTGCTTCTTTAACCGTAATGCATCACATACTTTTTCAATCGCATGGTTGTACATTCCCGGTTATGGTCGTTATGGATCCACAAACTGGGTACAATTTATAATTTAAATGATTTCTTAATAATTGTTATTCAATAATTTATTATAATATTGAAAAATTAAAAAATCCATCAATTTCATTAGCATTTATTTTTTCTGTCCCATACACTTTAAATTCAAATTGGTATTTATTGTAATGTATTGCACCCACTCAACGCATATCAAAGGAATATCGACAAACACACACACACACACACACAAAATGTATACAATAAAATACAATAATTTTTAATATGCGTATAAATAATTGTGTGTGTGTGTGTGTGTGTGCCATTCAATTTTATTATCAAAAGAACTACGTACAGTGTCTGTGCGTTTTAAGAAGAATTAAGATTAAAAGCCAAAGTAATTCGATTTGGTTATTTTATATTATTTTGTATTATTTACTTTTACATCGTATTTTCCTTGTAGTCCTGACACATACACACACACACACACACAACCATACACCCAGTGCCGATGATAAGTATAAATAAAATATTATATTATTACAAAATTTCGCTATTGTTATATTTTTATTTCTCAATTTGATAGGGTTGTTTTTGTAAATACACAAAATTACATTGTTGTTGTTGTTGTTGTTGTTATTGCTATTGCTGCTTATTATTATTATTATTGTAATTTATAAATACATACAATAATTTATCCTATTTTTATTTATTGTTCAAAAATAATAGTAATAGTAATAATAATAACAGTAATAATAGTAAAATACAATATAATAAATAAAGTACAAAAGTATTTAACCCCCCATGAAAAATTAAGTATATAATGAGTAAGTGTTTTACAGTGTTTATACACTCACAGTCGTATAAACATAGCCATTTATATATATATAAAATATTTGTTGTGCATAAATGATTAGACGAATTCCATAGAAATGACAATGAACGAAAGTATTAAAATTTTTCGAAATTTTTATATAATTTACAAAAATTTGTAACATTTTTTGAAAATAAATTGTGGTCACCGGTGACCACGATCGGAAACCATCTTCGAAAATTCATCAATACAGTACTTACTTACTTACTTACGGCACGGCATAATAATATCGGGCCACAGTTTTAGGCTTCACCGATTTGTGGTCGTCGCAATGTTTTTTTAATCGTCTCAAATTTTTGAATGGATCTTAATTAACATTTTAACATTGCAATGCCCACGATTGTATTTTTTTCATCGGACACCATCTTCGAAAATTCATCAATTGTTTACTTAATTATGGCACGGCAAAATAATATCGGGCCACAGTTTTAGGCTTCACCGATTTGCGGTCAAACATTGCGTTTTTTAATCGTCTCAAATTTTTGAATGGATCTTAATACATTTTAACATTGTAATGCCCACGATTGTATTTTTTTTCATCGGACACCATCTTCAAAAATTCATCCATCAATTGTGTACTTACTTATGGCACGGCAAAATAATATCGGGCCACAATTTTAGGCTTCACCGATTTGCGGTCAAACATTGCGTTTTTTAATCGTCTCAAATTTTTGAATGGATCTTAATTAACATTTTAACATTGCCAATTGCGATGTTTATTGTGTGGAAAACCAAAAAAAAAAACGGGGTGGGAAGGTACATTATGGGAAATTATATTGAATTATGATCTGTTATAATACATGTTTTGCATTGGTTTTCAAAAATTCAAACAATTCCATTGTGGGTTTTGTGAGAGAGAAAAACAAAAATGAAATAACTAATTCAAAATTTAATTTTAAAGCATTAAAGAAGTTGTGCAGCAGAGACCGAAAAAAATGGTAGGAAAAGCAACAAAGCTCCGTCTATATTGATGGATGTGGCAACACTTTTCAACCAAACGCAAAACTACCCACTTCACACCAAACTAATGTGACTGTCATAGAAGATTTTTTGATTGAATTTTATTGTTTTGTACCAAATTCAAAATATACAATTGTCGCCCAAAAAAATTAGCAATCCCTAAACCAAAATAATAACCAAAATCGAAACCGTTAGCGTAAAACAATTATTAAATTGTAGTTTTTTCATCATTTTTTACCGACTGCCAATTGTGACCAGGTCTACTATCGTTAAAAAAAAAATTATACATTGTTTCGAAATTATAGATACGTTAAAATTCATTAAAAAACATTTTTTTCTATTTTTTATATGTGGCAACACTAATCACCATCATTGTTTTGTGTCAAAGTACAGTAGTGGCCGGCGGAATTTTTTTTTTTTTTTTAATTATTTATTTCCAAAGCGAATGTGAAACGAAATGGTTTCAACTACCGTATTATTTCGGTGTACTTTTGTCAAAACAGAATTGGTGTGGCAGAGTGTGGTGGGCCAACGGATATTTAATTAAAAATATAATTTAAATATGAATATGTATTTTGTTTATTATTAATTGTTTTAATTTTTATTATTTTCTATAAAATTCGCTACACATATATTTTGTAATACACACACACACACATACTCACACACCCACCCATACATATGCGATGGAATTATATCATATATTGTAATACTTTATCCAGCCAAAAAAAAAATACAAAAAATTGAAGAGATTATTTTAAATTCTGTATTTATTTTATCGTTATTGTTTTGTATTTGCACACAGTGCACTGTGTGGCACAGAGTGAGGGTGAAAAATTGTTTAAGTGTTTATTATGTCATTGTGTTGTTGTTATTATTATTATTATTATTATTTAAATTATTGTTATATTGTATCCATTACACTATTTATATTATTTTATCACTGTTTTGATACACACGTCGTTGTCGTCGTCGTCGTCGTCCTCATCATCGTCTCTATCCAAAGGGTACAACAAAAATTGGAGGAGACAGTAAATTAAAAAAAAAAAGAGTGTTGAATTGTCGCGGCACAGCAATAAAAAAAAAAAATAAATAAAATAAACTAAATTTGTGTAATAAATCATCGCCCAAACCCAATAATAAAACGAATGAATATGTGATACATTACACAATGTGTCATACATTATATGATCAAAGGCAACAACAATAATAATAACAACAACAACGACAATAGAATTAAAATAATAAATAGAAATTTATGTGTAAAAAATGCATTTAAAATAAAAGGGAATTGAAAAGGGATTTTACACTTAAAATTTTTGCAGGACGAGAAGAATCATTTACAAATTTTCATATTTTAATATTTTTTTGTATTGTTATTTGTATTTTGTTGTTGGGTTTTGTTTGCGATATGCGATTACATTAAAATTAATATGTTTGATTATTATTGTTGAGATAAAAAAATAACACACTGCCACCGCCCCCCCCCCCCCCCCCTGTGTAACCGTTGCAAGTGAATCACTTTTAATTCATCTACAGAAACACATAACAATGTTGTTACATTTCAAGAATGTATCGGAATTTTTTGGTGCAATAAAATGCAACACCACCACAGTACAAAAGTACCGTTACAATTATTTAATTAATTCAATCCTTTTGTTCGCATTAAAAACGGTATTATTTATTAATTACATTTTCGCATGCATTACGAATAGTGTCGGATAACAAATCGGAAAATAAATGAATTTTGTCGTCGTCGTCGTCGTTGTCATCGTCGTCGTCGTCGTCGTTGTCGTCGTCGTCATTGTTGTACTGTTGTCAATGTATATTATCATTATTTAATAACATAACAACCGTTCGCACATTCATTCATTCATTTTTTTATTAGCGTATGTCAAAAAAGATCTGTTTTGTAAATTTTATCAAAAATTAATTTCCGGTTGAAAGTGTGTGTGTGTCACAAAAATTAAATGAATAAATTTTGCGAAGGGACGTTGGGTGCAAATTTATAAATTTTGAATAATGTGCATAGAATAAGAAATGCATATGTGAAAAAAATTAAAATAAATATGATATCGTCCTGTGCACCGTCGCTCGCCCCCATTAAAAACTAGGATGTGCAAGGATATTTAAACACTAAAAAACCGGAAAACAATGCGTCATTGAAAAGAAAAAGAAGAAGAAGAAGAAGAAGATGAGAAAAACACTTGTACATTCCAAAACCTTTACATTTTACACAGTTTTTATAAGTTTCTCATTTTGGATGATCTCCCGCTCAATACAAATAATGCGTCATTGTAAAAAAAGAAGAGAATAACACTTAGACATTCCAAAACCTTTACATTTTACACAGTTTTTATAAGTTTCTCATTGTGGATTTTCTGTTGAAATTGAACGACATTGTGGTGTAATAATAGTAATAAATTTTAAAGTTTAGTCGGAAATATGAAGAAATTATCTACCTCCCGCTTCGCTCCCGCTCATTACAAATAATGCTTCATTGTAAGAAGAAGAAGAAGAAGATGAGAAAAAAACTTGTACATTCCAAAACCTTTACATATTTTCTCATTGTCGATTTTCTCTTTCTTGAAATTGAACGGCATTGCGGTGATTGTAATAAATTTTAAAGTTTAGTCGGAAGTATGAAGAAATTATCTACCTCTCGCTCCGCTCCCGCTCATTACAAATAATGCTTCATTGTAAGAAGAAGAAGAAGAAGATGAGAAAAAAACTTGTACATTCCAAAACTTTTACATCATTTTACACAGTTTTTATAAGTTTCTCATTGTCGATTTTCTCTTTCTTGAAATTGAACGGCATTGCGGTGATTGTAATAAATTTTAAAGTTTAATCGGAAGTATGAGAAAATTATCTACCGCCTCTTTGCTCCCGCTCCTTATGGGTGACTTTCATGGCTATTGAATCTTTCCCATGTGTGTACGATTCCTCTTGAATAACTATTGTATTTATTGGGGGGTGTTTTCATTTTCATTTATAACTCGTCTCACCAAATACACACAAAAAACCTTTTTTTTACCATCGAGCCATTGTGTATTGGCTTTTTATTTTACATTCACATTCACCTGGATCAGTTCAATGTTTTTTTTTGGATTAGAACAATACGACACGGAAACTTTGATTTCCTTAGATGTACAATTTCAATCATGCTTTTACTTTTGCTTCTTTTCAGTCCATTCATATGGAACCCGTATTTCATTTTTTCCTCATCCAAAGCCATAAGTGTAAGTTTTGTAGCGCATACAATAAATGATTTACACATTTGTTTGGATCGATTTTCCATTCACATTGTCATTCACACATCAAAAATAAATCCCCGATTTTTTGAATCCATTTGAAATCATCACAATTCTGTGCAATGACATTTAATGTGTATAACTAATAAAAAGCAATAACAACAAAACAACAACAATAAACCTCCTTCTGGCACAAAACACACGACACAAGACATAGACGACAAAAAAATAGTTTTTCGCTCGGCGTAACACAAAGTGTGAATGCGTTCAGAGCCGACATACGATCGCCATTGGTTTTAGGCCGGCCACGTCGTGATCGAATCAGGTGTGTTCGATTGGGTACGAAAAAAAAAAAATACCATACCATAAATAAACAAAAGAAATCTAAAAAAAACATAAAAAATACACTATAATCTATTGATAGGCAACCAGCGGTGCACACATTATCGAATACACTATATTTTACCACTTAATAAAACAAGCAGTTTTCTATTTAGTTTGTAATTACCATTCTCAATGGGTTTTTTTTATTTTATTTTAATAAAAGACACACACACACACACAATAAAATTTCTCATATATATACAAGTGCGTGCGTGTGTGTGTGTGTGTGTGCACTGTAAATTAAACAAGAAGAATTTATTTGACATATTTATTTATTTTTTTTTAATAAAATCCAAACAATTTTGTTTCTCGTCGAACATTCACTTCACAATAAACGAACATTTACACACACACACACACACACACACACACACATGGGATAAATAAAAATTACAAAAGAAAAATACAAGTCAGTCAGATGACTACGCGTTACATTACAAAACATGTACATCAAATAATTGAAACGTGCATGTGCGTGCGTGTAAAACATCTCAATAAAATACTTAATTTAAATATTTTAATGTATGTTAAGTTGGTGTAATGTGTGTAATGTGTGTGTAATGTGTGTGTGTGTGTGTGTGTGTCTGAGTGTGTTCATCATCGTTAGTTGCACATATTGATATTGGATATATATTGTATATGTAGATTGAATGAGACGAAACACAGCACCCACACCAGCACCAGCAGCACCACCATCAATGAAATTATATACGGATTTTATTTTATTTCCCAATAAATAAATGGATATTTAAATATAGTCGACATAGATTGATATATGTATTTTGTGAACGTATGCCAGTTCGACATCGGTAATATAATAATATCCACAATTTAATAAATGATAATCGCATATAGTTTGTTTTTGCATTTTTATTCCTACTCTCCGACTATAAGATGTGTCTGTACACCCGTGCGCTGTGTATTATTATGATGATGATGTGGATGGTGTGAGTGTGTGTGTGTGTGTGTGGTGAATGCTAAAAATTTGTTTGATTTTAGTGTGGTGTGGTCGTATGTACACGCTGGCCCGTTCATAATACGTATAGAAAATGAAATTGAGACACGTGTTTCAATCTTTTTAAACAAATTTATTAAATTCAGATAATAATAATAATATTTTATGTCGGGAGTATTAAAAAGGAAAATAATAATTGCTCGTAAATTTATATATATATTTATTTTTTGCCATTTATATATGGTATTTATGTTTGACAAACACGCAGTGTACTCCATCGAGTAGTACTAAAATGTAATATTAATAACAAGATGAAACATACACACCGACACACACCGACACACCGACACACACACCAGTTTTTTTTGTTATTATTACTTTTTTTTTGTCTATTATTATAAATTACAATACAATTTTTGTCCAATTTAGTGGCACTGCAATGTGATGGCTCAATTACTGTGTGGAGGACAAAGTGTTAGTTTTAAAATGTTCACAATATGTATTCCCTAAAGTAAAAAAAATTATTATTTATTTCCTAATAAAGTCATTGTCAAGTCATTGGAAGAGAAGAGGAGGAGTGCCAATTTTTTGTCATCACCTAAAAATCATGTTGTCTATTTGACTTGATGGCCGTTATAATTAAGGTTCCGGTTTTTTTGGGCCCATCTCCAACACGCAACGTCTTGCATTTTTTGAATTTTAAAAAATTTTTATATTACACAACGTTTACTCACACTTTGATTTGATTGCCCTTAAATTTGAGTCGTTTAGTCATCACATAAAATCATATTATCTATTTGACTTGATGGCCATTATAATCAAGGTTCCGGTTTTTTTGGGCCCATCTCCAACACGCAACGTCTTGCAATTATTGAATTTTTAAAAAATTTTTATATTACACACCGTTTACTCACACTTTGATTTGATTGTCCTTAAATTTGAGTCGTTTAGTCATCACATAAAATCATATTATCTATTTGACCCGATGGCCGTTATAATTAAGGTTCCGGTTTTTTTGGGCCCATCTCCAACACGCTTCTCCAACCTAACACCTATCTGTAGCACCGCAATGTCTTGCATTTTCCGAATTTTAAAAAAATTTTATATTACACACCGTTGATTACACACTTTGATTTGATTGCCCTTAAATTTGAGTCGTTTAGTTGAGTCGTTGTCACGTTCATCGTGTCCGATCCAAGGCCAAAACAATTTTGAATTAGACAAGTTGTAGGGTATTGTAAAAACTATAAAATAGATTAAGACGCGGCTGCCGGACACATATTATACGCATGGAGGAGAAACGTGTGTCGAAAAAAATCCGGTTGAATGATAATCCAAATGGTAGAAGTAGAGCCGCACGTAAGAGCTAAGGCAAAATGGTTAGATGCAGTAAACTGTTACATAAAGATTGTCAAAAATTCGGAGACGAAAGACATTGCGGCTGCGGATAGGTGACGGTTGGAGAAGCGTGTGTTGGAGAAAGGCTAAACCCGCACTTGCATTATAATCCACATGGTGTAAGTAAGTAAGTAATCCGAGGTCTGTTCGAAGTTGATAGTTAACCACGTCCACGTTCAACCTATTTAAACATTTTGTAAAAATTCAGTAGCGAATTTACTGCAGGAGTATACTTTACCTCTTCCGAATAGCAATAGTTAATTAATGGCGTGACGCTGATTTAACGTTACTTTAATCGGATGCCACTTTCAAACAACACCCACACATAGTAATTGTCATTCACACATCTGTCGGATTGTCCATCAAGTGTCTATTTATTCATAGCTACTCCGCTATATATTATAGGCTGTTCCATTATCCACAACCTGTGGAATAGTTTGCACAACTGGCTTCAGTTGCAAATATGCTATACCTAAACCTGTACCATCTGAATACAAAATCCATGTACAAATCTTAAAATGGAAAATATCATAACGGAAATGGTGACAAGGAAATAATTTTATGGGTTAAGAAAGACTTGGAAAAATATATGAGAATAATATAAAATAGAGCAAGGAACATTGGTTCGTAGTCGGTTGGGGTTTAACAAATGTGAATTCATCATTTGCGGATTATTTTGTGTGCCAGACAAAAACGGGATCGGTTTGTTTTTCAGACAGTATACGATTTTACTCAACCACAACACATATCCGGTATAGGTCAGGAATATGCTGCCCAACATTAGCAATAGAAATTAAAAATTTGTGTGGTTTATGATTTCCGGCGATTTACCTAAACGCCGTCAATGTGTATTCTCATTTTCCAACAGAAAAAAAAACGGGACCTTCAACCAACGGTTTTGATCCCTAATTCTACATATTTCGGGATTACACACGTTCATTCACAACAAATAAATCACGATCACAAATTGTCTTTGTAGTAAAATGTAGTAAAAAGGATATATTATATCCTTTTCGAATAGATGTTTCATGCTACGGTAAATATATTAATGGGAATAGTCTGAATTGCAGTAGGTTAATTTATGTGATATTCCTGGTTAGGTTAATTAAGGTGGTTCAATTGCAAATCCTACATATTCTTTATACAATTATCAGAACAAACGGACGAACATTTGTGTCATAACATCACCGTAGAATGAAGAATGTCTGAAAGCAAAAATTTTGGAAATATCTTGCTGCTGCTGCTGCTGCTGGTTGTGGATAACCTAAGAATAATTTTCGATGTGCCATCAAACTTATTCGATCTGTTCGTGGTTTTGTTACCTGTGAGTGTTATGGCCAAAAGAAATATTGTATATTTTAACTAATCGGAATCACGGATCACATACTGATACTGTGTCGCCAATTGCGGAAAAAAAATTGGTTCAACATTTTATTTAACCGGAATTTTTTAACTTTTCCTTTTATAATAAAATTTTGTTGTTGTTGTGATTTTATTTTTTATTTTTAATAAATAACTTTTACCAAAATTTTCTCATTTCAATTTTAATTTTTATCCAACAAAAAATAATAATATAGAACGAATAATGCATGGGCATGCGACTTCTGTAAGTCAAAGTGCCCTGTTCGGGTGTTCAACGGCCGGTCATAGTGGTATCAATCAATTGGGTGGTGTTTATGTAAATGGACGTCCATTGCCCGATTCAACACGACAAAAAATTGTCGAATTAGCACATTCTGGTGCTAGACCTTGTGATATTTCGCGTATACTTCAAGTTTCAAATGGATGTGTTAGTAAAATACTTGGAAGGTAATGTATTATTTTGTATTTTAACATTATTAACATTATTAAAATTATTAATTTAACATTAATTAAAATAATTTGCCAAACAATACCAGATATTATGAAACCGGATCGATAAAACCACGTGCAATTGGTGGATCAAAACCACGTGTTGCAACATTACCAGTTGTAAATAAAATAGGTGATTATAAACGTGAATGTCCGAGTATATTTGCATGGGAAATACGGGATCGATTGCTAACCGATTCCGTGTGTAATAATGATAATATACCAAGTGTAAGTACCGTTAATTATTTATTATTTTAATCCCTTTCGGTCGGCGGCGCCGGCCTTCGTTCGTACAGTAACTGTAGTAGCGGTGGCGGTGGTGGTGGTGGTGGTGGTGGTGATGTTAAAAATATCCTTTCAATTATTACAATTACAAATTTGTGTGTTTGTGTGTGTGTATTATTTTCAATGGATGTGTTGTATTAATTTAAGTGTGCGCGGTGGTGTGTAAATGCAGTTTTTTTTTTCTTTTCCCATTGAATAATAATAATAATAACCGATTACAACAACAACAACCACAACAACAACAACCACCACAACAACAATGCTCCATATAAAGATTATTTTGTAACAATTACTGGAATTAAATATTATTTTTTTATGTTCCGCTATTTTTTTAATAAGGTTTGAAAAGGAGACCGAACGAAAAATATAAATTTATTTTAAGGGTTTTTTTTTGTTGTGTTTGGTAAAAATAGAATAAAAAAAAAGGTTTGTAAATCCAAGTAAACCCAAGGTGTGTGTGTGTGTGTGTGTGTGTGTGTATTTTTTTTTTGCGTATTATTACAATATTTTTTTGTAAATTATATAATTTCCTAATCTAAATCTTGTGTGTGAGCCAAAAAGGATTTTCCAAAAAAATAATATTAATAAAAATATAAATAATTCCGCATTAATAAAAGGGATATTGAGAGAGAGACAGAGAGACAGAGAGAGATATATATATTTCCATTTCCATTTCGATTTTAAGTCAAATGCAATGAAATCACGATGTGAAAAGAAACCGTTTGAAATTGGTGTGTGTCGGTGTCGGTAAAGTGTGAACTCCATACCAAATTATTTCGAATTTTTTTTAACCATTTAAGCCGGTCATCGGTCACAAATTTGCAATATGTTTTTAATTGGCCATAAATTGCATATAATGTGGGCACAAATATTATAGAAAATCCTTTTTTAAATTGTCTTTCCTATTCGGAATATTTCTCCTGCTCCCCTGTCATGTGACATTACACAAAGTAGTGCAAAAGTCTGGAATTAGTGAAATCGGAATTGGGTATCGATTTATGTAGGAAAATTTTATTGGAAACAAAAACCGTTTGTTATAACCGAATTTTTAACTTTACAAACATATGGAATTTGATTAGAATTGTGGTTAAATTGTTTCGATTCTTTGGTGTCTGCTACTGTGAAATTTTTCCTGAGTATCGATTTATGTTTGGAAATTCATTAAAATTGTTCTTATAACAGAATTTTTAATTTCTCACACACGAAATTTAATGATAAATGGTTAAATTGGCCAGAATCTTAGTGTCTGTTACTGTGAAAGTTTTCCTTGGTATCGATTTTTGTAGGAAATTCATAAAAGCTGTTCTTATAATCGAATTTTTAATTTCCCAAATACGAAAATTGATTAGAAATGATTAAATTGGTCAGAATCTCAGTGTCTGTTACTCTGAAACCTTACTTGGGCATCGATTTTTGTAGGAAATTCATAAAAAATGTTCTTATAACAGAATTTTCAATTTCCCAAATACAAAATTTAATAAGAAATGGTCAAATTGTACAGTTTCCCAGTATCTGTTACTACTGAAATCTTTCCTGGATATCGATTTATGTTGGAAATTCATTAAAATTGTTCTTATAACAGAATTTTCAATTTCTCACACACGAAATTTAATGAGAAATGGTTAAATTGACCAGAATCTTAGTGTTTGCTACTACTGAAACCATTCCTAAATATCGATTTATGTTGGAAATTCATTAAAATTGTTCTTATAACAGAATTTTTAATTTCTCACACACGAAATTTGATTAGAAATGGTTAAATTGGCCAGAATCTTAGTGTCTGTTACTACTGAAACCTTTCCTGGATATCGATTTTTGTAGGAAATTCATAAAAGCTGTTCTTATAATCGAATTTTCAATTTCTCACACACGAAAATTGATTAGAAATGATTAAATTGATCAGAATCTTAGTGTCTGCTACTACTGAAACCATTCCTGGATATCGTTTTTTGTAGGAAATTCATGCAAATTGTTCTTATAACAGAATTTTTAGTTTCTTACACACGAAATTTATTAAAAATTGTATGCGAAATGGTCAAATTATTTAGTTTTCCAGTGTCTGTTGATCGGAAATCTTTCCTGGGTATCAATTTATGTAGTAAAAATTCATGAAAACTGTTTTTATATACGAATTTTTAATTTCCCACATTCGAAATTTAATTAAAATTGAATGAGAAATGGTTCTATTATTCAGTTTCCCAGTGTCTGCTACTACTACTACTGGAAACCGTTCCTGTGGGTATCGATTTTTGTAGGAAATTCAGAAAAAACTGTTCTTACAAACACATTCTTAAGTAAGAAAACTAAATTTTAATAAAAATTGAATGAGAAATGGTTAAATTGTTCAGATTCTCCAGTGTCTGCGACTACTACTGGAAACCGTTCCTGTGGGTATCGATTTTTGTTGGAAATTCATAAAAACTGTTCTTATAATCACATTGTTAAGTAAGAAAACTAAATTTAATAAAAATTGAATGAGAAATGGTTAAATTGTTCAGTTTCCCAGTGTCTGCTACTACTACTGGAAACCGTTCCTGTGGGTATCAATTTATGTAGTAAAAATTCATGAAAACTGTTCTTTTAACCGAATTTTTAATTAACACCGACGGAATTTAATAAAAATTGGATGAAAAATGATTAAATTGTTCAGATTCTCAATTTCCGGCTACTACTAAAATCTTTCCTGGGTATCCATTTATGTTGGATATTCATGAAAATTGTTCTATTCAAATTTCCACATACGAAATTTTATTGAAATTCAATGAAAAATTGTTAAATTGTTCAGATTCTCAGTGTCTGCTAAAACTACTAAAACCTTTTGTGGGTATCGATTTATTCAAGGATTTCATAAAAACTGTTCTTATTTAATTAAAAATTTGTTGAGAAATGATTAAATTGTTCAGGGTATACAAAACCTTTCCTGGTGGAATTGTACATATTTTTTGGGGAAATTTTTTGGAAAAATTGTTCTTATATAACCCCCCCCCCAATTTTTCTTATATTTTATCATCAATCCATAATTAAAACAGTGCACGCATGAAATCCTTCTACAGTTGATGGTGTCTGTGTGTGCCATCGGTTCGGTTCAATGAGTGAAAATGAAAACATTAAAGGCAATGATGGCAAGGACGAAAAATAAATTTATTATTTTTACCTTTCTTGTCAAACCGCCCGTTCGATGCATAGACAAACAAAATAAAAAACGAGAAATTATGTATCAAAAAACACCGAAAATAATCCTCTTTTCTAATGTCTTATTTTTTTTTTTTTCTTTCTTTGTACCCCCCGCACTCTCTAGTGTTTTTTTTTGTTTTTTTTTTATTCCTTTTCCATTAGATAGATGTTTTTTGGGTTTTTTTTGTCTGTTGCTATTACCCAAAATCATTTCATCTCAATTTTCGATTGTTCGATTGAATCGCGCATTCAGAAATGAAAGAAATGACAACAACAACAACAACGACAACGACAACAACAAAAAATAAATGTATAACAATTTTCAATTTTAAATTTGACCAGATTATCCCGATTTTGTATTTATTACAATAAGAGATACAATATCTATTACGATGACGTACACGCATCTGTGTCGATGTACGTTGATCCGCATAAGAATAAGACGAATGAATGTGCGATATATATTCAATCCCATTGTTTGATCTTGATCTATAGATGTTTTGTGATCCGTTTGATGCATAGCACAAAGCGCTGCCGAAAAGAAATCATCGTAAAAATTATAATTTAAACACAAACACAAACACACACTCACTCACACACACTACGATTTCATTATCATTTAGAATTTTTTGTTGGAAGTGTAGCATTGCAAAAATTTTACTGAAACAAATAAAGATTCCGTATGGAAATCTATGATGCCGTTGCTGCTGTTGCTCTTGTGATAACAAATTTATCTGATGATTTGTCTGCACGGTGGGAATTGGTTCAAATGTGGTTAATTTGAAAACTGAATGTGTGTGTCCTTTATTTCAACGTATTCTGTATATTTTGAACACAAAAGAATCTATGTGATTTCAGTTTATCAAAGTGTTACAGGAAAGCTTATTAAGTTTTGTATCATGTCACACCTGTGTGACTTTTCCAATCAACTATATACATTTTGTCAGACAATGTCTAACAGATGTTCGTCTATTACAAGTTATATTTTTTTGTTGGGCTGTTCACCACATTGAGGAGCATGGATTTCGTAAAACAAATGTTTTCTGTAACCAAAGGATGTTTAACGTTTTTGTAAGACTCCCATCCCACCAGCGGCTTAACATTTTGTTTATATTTTCATTTATGCTTGCCATTAATTGAGTTTTTTTAATTTTTTGGCCCAGTCATTTAGAATTGTTTAATATTATTGAACATTGTTTTTCTGCGCCAACAGAAGTTATCTCCTTTTTGCGGCTTTCTCTTGGCCACAAAAACGTTTTGATGCAACGCATATGGTTTATTTTAAATTGTGTGTTTCTATTCTGGGAGGATGGTCTATGGTTCTGTGCCACTTGTTTTACATCACGCGGGAATTTTTTTGCAATTTCTATGTATTTATTTTGATTTTTGATATGACGCATTTCCACAGTGTGACAGTGTTCAAAAAAGATTAATTAGAAGAAAAAAACTCTTGAAGTTGTACACATTTGCATTTCTCCCATTGGACGACGCCCAGTTAGTTTATCATTTAGTGATTTTTGTCAACATATTTCTTATTTATTTTTTTTCCAAACAATCACAATCCAACCATGAATTTTCAGCCGTTGATTGGCTCCATCTTTATCTTGAGTTTTCATATTATGTTTTTTTTGCCATAACCTTTTTTCAATCAGATCTGATCCAAATTTTTATTTTACATTTTTCTGCCAGTTGATCAACTGAACAATGATAAAATGCTGGATATGAGAATTAGATGGATTTTCGTATAGTTTTGCCACTGTTCACGACACACTGTAATTCAATTAATGTTGTTTGGCGGCTGGTTGTTGTAGGGTTTGCCTAAGCAGGCGATGACAAAATGTTAAATTCAAAAACACATTTTATAGCATTCATTTTCATCTTCACCTCTACCAACACACTGTACAAATAGCTTTTCCTATCCATTTTTAAAATGTAAATAGCATTGTACAAATTTATCCATCCAGAATCGTTATCATTATACAGTCGTCAAAAACATGTATTTATTATTATTATTATTTGTTTGTATAACAAAACATATGTGTGTGTGTGTGTGTGTGTGTATGCATATTTTGAAAAACCCTCCCTTGTAATTTTCACACATTTTCAACAACAACAACAACGACAACCGAAAAATTGTTCATTAACATTTTCCAAATAGCAAAAATAAAATATATAAATGTAAATAAAATGCAGCACACATTAATGAGGATATGTGTGTGTTTAGTTCCAATTCCCTATTCCATAGCCTATCCCATACAATTTATTTTAAATGCCAATGTAAATATTAACAAACTAGTCATATTTTATAGACCACACGATAAGACACTGCTGACTGCTGACGACTGCTGACTATATATTTTTTGTGGTACAGCTAATGTGTTTGTTTGGCTGTTTGTTTGGCTGTTTGTTTGTTTGTTTGTTTGTATACAATAAAAATACAAAAGATTTTTTCAAAAATTATTATTATTATTATTATTACCTCAGCGCACATACAAAAATACAAATAATATACAATTTTTCTTCATTTCTTCAACAACTATATTTGCATTTATTTATCCATCCAACCATCCAACCATCCATCCATTCAAAACCTATATCCATCGTTAATAGATATATAGAAAAATAAGACTATATATAGAGACGTACACATACGCACACATGTATAAAATTGCATTCATTGGACCATTGTATTAAACCAATGACGTGGAAGAAATAAGAATTTTTGGTGTTGTTGTAAAAACTACATTAATATTATTTTTTTTCTGTTTGTTCCTCCGGTTTACACAGAAATTATTGTAGTATTTTTATATTATTTGAAATATAAATATGAAATATGAATGCGTTTAACTATCGTGTGTGTGTGTGTGTGTGTGTGTGTAGAGTTCTAATAAGTCGAAAGGATATCTTTTTTTAACAGTAAATGATAAAGGAATATAATAAAAGAAAAACATATTCATTTTACGGTTATTTTTAAGGTCTTTTATTACATAATTATTGCTCTACAAACTGTACACTGTATCATGTTTTAACCTTTTATCTGTCTCTCTGTCTCTCTCTATTTCTATCTCTATCTCTATCTGATTAGCTATGTCACTATCCATTGCTGAAATGTGTCAAAAAAAAAACGTAACTAAATTTATGTAAATCTAACATTTATATTGTTTAATTAAATTTCGATTTATTTTGATTTCCAAAGTCTTTCATTGCCTAATTATCATATTATTAATCTGTTCATTATTTTTCTCTCTCTCTCTCTCTCTCTCTTTTGCTCTCTCTGTCTCTCTCTCTATCTCTGCGTCACAAACACAATTGTTATAAATTGTCGGATCGTATCGAATCGAATATGGATTTTTATATTTCCATCAGAAATACCGTTGCTGCGTACAGCTGATACCTCCTTGGCCATTTCAAATAAATTTCGATTTGTTCACGATTTTTATTTTGTGAAAAATGAATTTCAAACAACAATGGGATTTCAAAGTAATAATAAAGTGTGTGTGTGTGTGTGTGAACACACCGACAACTATATTTTACAACATACCGTTGTTATTCATACACGTGAGACTAACTAATTAATTAATTAATAATTTGGTAAAAATAAAATAATTTAACAATCGCCGTTTGGGTTGAAAATGACTGCAAATGCTTCTTATTCATGTTAACCATTTATGATAGTTATAGTTATAGCCAAACCAACCTTGGCTTGAGTGTTACGACGTTTGGGATGGGATTTAGGTGGCCATAAATTTGCAATGATGTGATCATAGAAATTCTAGGAATATATATGGTGTTTGTTTCCTAGGGTTTCACAACACTTTCTAAACTCTCGATTTTGATTGTTGCATCAACGCAAGGCGTCTGCCCGAAAAAAAAAAAAGTGCGGTGGCATAACATGACCCAGAACAACAACGCCAAAAACAATAGCCGGGAAATTTTGTGTCCGTAATAAATGGAAATCTGTGTGTAGGTTCTGACCAATCCAAACCTATCTATTAATATTATAGTCTTTATCGAAACGGTAACGTGATCCGAGAAGCTTATTCAAAAGACACTTTTCCCTCCGATGGTTTCTCTGCTCATGCGTTTTCGTCCGCCCTCAAAATTTACCGATCTGTCGCCACTCTAATTCACTGCGACTAATTTTTTTCCTCCATTTCTTTGTACCGGACGACCGTACGTGAGCACCCTGTTTTTTTAATGAAAAAATATTTCATTTTCATTTTTACATTTTTTTGGTGAATTTCTTTTACATTATATTTATTATTCGGTGCCATTACATAAATAGCAACAACAACAACAACAACAACAACAACAACAACAACAACAAAAATTATAATAAATATCCTTTTATTTAGTCTTGATTTTCAGAAGGTGTGCTTACTCATGCGCATTAAATTAACAACTAAAAAAACACAAAAAAACCTCTCATGTAAATGCAGGAAAATTGTTGTGTGTGCCTGTGTGTGTGTGTGTATTTATATTTTCGTTTATAGTTAAAATTTTCGAGAAATTGCTTTTATAGAAATTGCGTTGTTGTGTGTGTGTGTGTGTGTGCTGCTCCCCTATTTTACAATACCGGAACAACAAAAAAAAAATAGTAGAAATGAATAAAACAAAAAATACAATAATTTAAATTATTAACTGTTTTTTTTTACTGGACGCCTTGCAATCCTTTTTCTCATTCTGGTCGATCCTTTTCCGTTTTTTGCACTTTGTCGTACACTCCACAACACTTTAATTAATTTAAAAAATTGTTGTTATTTTAATTAATATTTTATGTGTAATTTCTTGGCCAACATTTTTTTATGCCCCAAAAACGAACAACATTTTGATGCATATTTAAATGTTTGTGTGTGTTTGAGTGTGTGTGTATGTGTGTGATTTCGAAAAGGATTCGCTAACAATTTAAAAATAAAATATTTCTATTTAAAATAATAATTTTTATAAGAGAGGCGAAAATTATGCGTACGATAAGCGATATGCGGAAAAGGATTAAAATTAATGTTGTTCTATAGATTATTTAGAGAAAATTATAAAACATATTTTTCGAAAATATTTATGTGGAAAATTATATTGTTTGGTATAAAAATAGAGGCGGATGTCGCTTATCTAACGTAAAAACAAAAAATTATCAACATTTTGTCACCAAAAAAATTTATAGGAAAAGGTGCTATTGTGACTCAATTTTGTTAAATATAAGCGGCAAAAACATGTTCAAACAATCTACTTGAATCTCATCTCTATATTTTGTTTCGTTGTTGTGGGTGATGTTCGGTCCAATCCAATTAGGGAAAACAACTTTTTCGTACACAAAATGTTTGGTATTTACTAAAAGAAACAAACAATTCCCTTTTTTTTTGATAACTTCTCAGGGTTGCTCCTCTCTCTCTTGAAACTCTCATATTTGTGATTACCCAATTAAAAAAAAATGTACACCGTACAAGTGGGCAAATGGGTTAGTTGCCAACTGGAATCTAATCGTAACTATATACCAAAATATTCATTATCATCCATCCGAAAAACTAACCGATCTACTGTTGTACTGTTGCTGTAATAACTATTAATTGTTATATAAATTTCAGTGTGCAATATCAATTGTTTCAGTAATTTTTGTAATTAAGTGCAACACAGACACATACAAACACACACTCACACACACACACTCACACACACACACACAGAAATTTGCCACAATGGATAAAGACAATATAAAAAAATGCAATTTAATGATTTCAATTTGTTTTTAACAAATCATTCGATCCATTCAAATGTAAACAACCGCAAAATGAAAAAAATAAATGATATTGGAAATTGGAAATTGATCAATTTTGTTGTTGTATTTTCTATTATTCATTCACAACAATTGAATTTTAATATCCCATTCATTTGCACAATTATCTCGTCAGAACAAAAAAAGGCGAGATGCTGCATTTTTCTCCATACAAATTGAAATTTTCTGTTTAATTATATTTGCACACACACACACACACACACATTCAATTGTGTGAATGTGCATTTAACAAGAAAAAAGAGCGATACTGTATTGTTCATTTTAAAATAATTGGGAAATTAATGATAGCCTTTTGTGGTGAAAGGTGTTCGTTCGTCTGTTAAGTATTCTTTGAATCAAAAGTTTTTCAAAACAATGAATGTTCTGATTGGAATTTTTTTTTTTTTTTAAATTATTGTACCCAAATGAGATTCAGTACACAGTAGTTCCTTCGAAGTTGATTGTAAAAGTGTACTATTGTTTGCTAATCGAAACATTTTCGAACCGCATGAGATTTTATACTGGAATTTTGATGATTGTATTGTTTTTGGGTTTGTAAATCGAGACTATTTCGATGTACTTCTTTATAAATTCCCTTCGAAGTTGATTCTCAAAGTGTACTACGGTTTGTTAATCGAAACATTTTCGAACCGCATGCGATTTTATACTGGAATTTTGATGATTGTATTGTTTTTGGGTTTGTAAAACAAGACTATTTCGATGTACTTCTTTATAAATTCCCTTCGAAGTTGATTCTCAAAGTGTACTATCGTTTGTTAATCGAAACATTTCAGAATCACACGCTATGTTTTTATTGAATTTTGATGAATGTATTGTTTTTGGGTTTGTAAAACAAGACTATTTCGATGTACTTTTTTATAAATTCCCTTCGAAGTTAATTCTCAAAGTGTACTACGGTTTGTTAATCGAAACATTTTCGAATCGCATGAGATTTTATACTGTAATTTTGATGATTGTATTGTTTTTGGGTTTGTAAAACAAGACTATTTAGATGTACTTCTTTATAAATTCCCTTCGAAGTCGATTCTCAAAGTGTACTACCGTTTGTTAACCAAACATTTCAGAATCGCACGCTATGTTTTTAATGAATTTTGATGAATGTATTGTTTTTGGGTTTGTAAAACGAGACTATTTCGATGTACTTCTTTATAAATTCCCTTCGAAGTCGATTCACAAAGTGTACTACCGTTTGTTAACCAAAAAAAATTTCAGAACCGCATGCAATGTTAGGCTAGAATTTTAATTAAATTTATAATTAGATTGTGTAAAATGGCCACATCGCATGTGACTGAAACAATGAAAAAATAAATTATTATATTTCCATTGCCGCATAACTTTTAACCATCAACACACAGGCACCCCAACACAAAATTTTTGTGTGTTGCTTAAAATTCTTTAATATTTATTTTTATAGAAAAAAAAACACACACACACACACACACACACACACACAAGCACCAACAATTGAAAGCGATCGCAAAACATTGGGTTCTGGTGGTAACAATAGTAATAATAATAATAATGGAAAATATTATAGTGAAGAGAGATAAAATCCAAACAAAAAGTTGTCTGTCAGTAGTGTCTTTATGTAATGTATTGCGCCGTCGCGCACACCTTTAACCGAACAATTTTATAACCAAACCAAAAAAAAAAAAAATATTAATAACAAATTTAACAATAAAAAAATTTTCTAAATAACCGCAAAAATTAATAATTTCATTTAAGTGAGGCGCGCACGTTATTATTATATTAAATTTGTATATCCAAAAACTAAAAAAAATGACAATAGTTTGTGTGTGTGTGTGTGTGTTTGTATGTTTCGATTTCGTTTCTGTTAAGGGATGATTTTAATTTGATGATAAAAATATTTCAAAATGTATTGTCAAAAGGTAAAATAGAAAAAAAAAAATTATTATTTAAAAGAGAATTTAAAAATTGGTTTTTTTGTTCCCATTTTTCATTGTTGTTGTTGTTGTTGTTGTTGTTGATGTTGTTGTTGCCGTAGACGCAACCAGGTAATTTGATCGAAGTGGGATATATTTATATATTTTGATGATGCGATGCGATGCGATGAAGATGTGAAGGGTCCCTTTATCTATTATTCAACAAATATTATAAATTAATAATAATTGTAACAATATTTTGAGGTCTCTTTTTCAAATGTTAACAAAAGAATGTTTTACAAAAAAATGTGGTGATTTATTGTCTTGTTGTTGTTGTTGTTGTTGTTGTTGGTTTTTTTTTTTTTTGTTTTGGGGAGGGGTTGTTGCTATTCATTAGAAACAAGATTTTTTTAAAAAGTTGTTTTTTTTCTCCCCGACTTTGACTACTTCCATTTTGTATATTTTTTTTTTTTCGGTTGTTGTTGTTGTTGTTGGAGGACTTTTTTTTCTATTATTCTAAATAACAAAATATTTTTTTTATTAAAGAGATTTGCTAAAATATGGTTTTTTGCGGTTTATATTCTGTTATGGGTCTGCCGATTGCAAGGCAAAAATAATTTCAAAAATTTTTGGGTCCATTCAATCAAATTTTTATAACTAATTATTCACTAAGAGTGCAAGGACGATTGATAGTCGTAGTAGTAGTAGTACTAGTAGTAGTAGTAGGTGCTAAAATTGTATCGTAAATTAATAATAAATTGTAGGTTTAATTTCGGTGGGGGATTTATTACAAGGAATTTTCATACAAATGGATTTTTTTTTAAATTTTTATTTTGAAAATTTTTAGAAAAAAAAAAAAAACGCACCTGAATCGAGTCAAAAGTAATTTATCTCCATTCATGACAACATCGGTCAGACGACGTAGTATTCCATTCCATTTGCACACCACTACAACCACCACCACAACCACCACACATTTCGAACGATGAAGCAACACTTTACTTTTAATTGTGAAGAAGTTAAAAATTTCGATTCCATTGCGACAAAACTTACGAGCCACTTGAATTGTTTCCCATGCCATAAAAAAAACTAAGTTAATCTTCTAATTATCCAATACATCCCTTACTTTCGCAAATGTTTTTCCCTTAGACTATATGTAACGATTATTGAAGATTTTCCGCTGAGCTGTTTATTTGTTGTTTTTACAAAAATTTTGAATAAAATAAATATTTCCTCTCACATTCCATAAATTTACAACACACTCACACACACACACACACACACCCCCCCCCCCCCCCCCCCTTCCCCGCTACAATACCAACAACAATGCAATAATATTCTAAAAGCGGTAACACAATAACAATCGACGGAACAAACGGTAAGGAATTTGAAATATTTTTCATATTTCAAATATTATATAATTTTGTGACAAAAACAAAGCAACAAAGAAACAACCAAGGGGGGGGGGGGGGGGGGAGAGAGGGCGATATGGGGTTGTGTGGACTGCGTGTGAGGTTTGAAAACGATAAAAATTCTTGTCATATTAGGAAAAATTTTTAACGCGTTTTATTTTTGTTGTTCCAGGCCAAATAACAATAGACATTATTCTGGTGGTATTCAATAGGAAGTTAACCTTTTTTGTTTTTTTTTTAACATGATACACATATTTTTCACACTCACCCCCGTACACCGTCGCGCCTTTTAAATTCCAATCCATGTGTGTACGAATAACAAATGAACACACAAATATAGTTCGCACGCACGCACACACACACAACAAAATGAAATGATGAATGGCCAACGAATTTTGCGTATTATTAAATCGAAAATAGTTGGAAATGAGGAGGGGTGGGAGGGGGGGGGTACAGATATGGTTAAGGGTTAAAATACATTTTTTTTTTTTCGGCTTTGATAGCAGTAAATTCGTCCGCATAGCCAATTACTAAAATTATTACAATTCTCGAATCGTTTGATCGTGTGAAAATGAAAAATTATCAAATTTTCGAACCCCTGTTCCTCACACCAATCCCAATGTTACAATGTAGCTTAAATGGTCAACGGCTAATAACGCCATTAAGTTAAGTTAATCGATGTATCAATATTGCGAAACAATACACAAAAGTACATTTTATATGTCAAAAACTATGCAACAACAAATACACTGTAAACTAATTAAAAAAAATAATAAAATCTCTCTCTCTCTCTCTCTCACTCTCTAATTCCATTTTATTTTTTTTTCATTTCCTTTAGGTATCATCAATAAATCGGGTTCTAAGAAATTTAGCATCAACGAAAGAACAACAGGCACAACAACAAAATGAATCGGTTTACGATAAATTACGAATATTTAATGGCCAATCAACGTGGGCATGGTATCCGGGTACAACAACGACAACACCAACACATATCGCGCTGCCACCGACTGCAACGACCACAACAACAACAACAAATTTAAATACACAATTAACACGTGACGATTTACAAAAAAGGGGTAAGTAAATATTTTTGGAAATTGTTTTTTTTTATTTTTTTTTAACACCACTGCAAATTCGGGCTGTACCACAAAATTGTTCTCCTACATTGGTATTCTGCTAACGCTGTGCTATTTTTATTAATATTTTTGTGACAATTTGACATTTGTTGTTGGCACATAAAATATGTCAAAATGTCATAATATAAAAAAAATTTTTATATTTAATCGGTTTATCCACCCACACACACACACACACACACACATACACATTTTGCTCTGTTTTATTGTAGATTTTAAGTTGTTTTAAAAATAGGAAAAATTAGTAAAGTAATTATTGTTAAATTCGTTAACGATTTTTGTTGAGATTTTGGATAGTCGATGGTTATGTGGGAAGGTGTGAGGGGGGGTTAGCAGAGGCAAATACTATATATAAATTATAAAATACTATTATACAATAATACACATGGAATTATAATAGCATTGAATTGAATCAATGTCGACGACGACGACGACGACGACGACGAAATACAATATCCATCCACAAAAGCTTTTAAAAAGGAAATTGTTTTGTCTGTAAATAATAGAAATAACGGTATATATTTTATTTTATAGTATAAATAAATATATATATCAATTCATTCATATATACCTCGGATACAGCAGCCACCGTGTATAGTAAAATGTAGATCCTACGAGTATCAACAAAATGATGAGAGAAAACAGATAAGGGGTGACTGCAAAATGAACATATCTTCCGCATCAGTGAATACATCCCTTTTTTTTTTTTTATTCCATTCGTATATGATGATACAATATTACGATATTACTATTTATTTATTTTGGAAAATTCTTTGTAACACACACACGCACACACAAAGTTATTTATAAAAATATATTTTCCATGTACACTGTTAAAAATTATTGATGAATATATTAATTTTTCTTCGGGTATTTAATCGAATGTGCCCATAAGACTGAATTGTATGCAATTTGGAATATGAATTTTGGTGTACGGTGTGAACCGTCCATTCGTATTTATTTATTTTTAAATTTTTCCAGTGTACAAAACAATGATGAATGCAATAATATGGAATGCATTTCGTATTTTATATAAAGTTAGTTATTGTTGATAGATAGATAGATAGATAGATAGATAAATAGATAGATTGATGGAAGATATAGATAGATAGAGGTATTGTAATAATATTACATAGAATAGAAGATGTCTCCCCCCATTCCGATCCAAATACCGACAGCAAAAAAATAGTTAAATACAAGTAACAAATATAATGTAAAATATTTCTATTGTACGTTTGGTATTTAAAAAATTTTTTTGTACCAGGAAAACTGGTGTATAGGGGGGGGGGGTAGAGAGCAGTCGGTTCATTTTATCATAAATATATGTTTTGTTTATTACCCAATTTCGATAAAATGATTTTAAACAAACAAATAACAACAATAATAATGTTAACTGCATTCAACCAACCAACCAATCAACCGTTCATCTAACCATCTATTCATCCATTCAATCAAAACATACACAGCAACGCCAACCACCTCTGACCGCCGCTTCTCTGCAAAATCACAAATCAGTTCATCGATGCATTAAAATATTATTTAGCAATTGACGGAACGCAACCGATACCTTTTTGGTCAAATTTTTCTCTCTATTACTTTTTCCAAACAAAAGAAACTTTTGTTGTTGCATTTTACAACATCATTTTTGACATTTTTCTTTCAACACACACACACACACATTTTGTCTTGATGGATGATGTTTAAAATTTTCGATTTCATTTCACTAATTTGCCAAAATTGTACAACGTACAACATCAAAATCTAAATGCAAATCGTAAGAAAACAAATAAATATGTTTATGAACCGCATAGGGAAAATGTTTGGGGAGGATGGGGGGGGGGTATGGATGGGGATAGAAGGTTAAAGGGTTTTTGTGTGGGGGTCGCGTCCATTTTCTTTGTTTCCTATCCTGTATGTAAACGTAGATGTGTGTGTGTGTGTGTGTTTTATATCATTTCATTTGGTTATACAAAAAAACCCCAAAATAGTATACGGGACGATTTTCTGTTGTTAATAATAATAATAATAATAATAACAGTAATAATAACGGTAACACACAACACAACCAAACAGCAAAGCAGAAAAACTAAATTACACAACATTTACAGTTAGAATGGATGTGGAAAGAACAAAAAAAAAAGAATTTAACTGTTATAAATGACGGGGGGGGGCAAAAATGGGGAAACTAAATACAAAAAAAAAAGATATCAACAAAATTGAATTGAAAAGGAAATAAAAAATGGACCGGAAATTATACACTATTTGATATTTACTTGTGTGTGTGTGTGTGTGTGTGTGGATATGTGAAGACGGCGGTGTGGAGGAGTGAGTGAAGGGATCGGTCAAGGGTTTTGGTTTTTTTTTTTTTTTCATTTTTCTGCTTGCGTGAGGGATAAGAAAAGAATGCGTAACGGTAAATGGCCACAATAAATACAATATGGAATAAATTTTGATCAGCCAAACTTTTTATGTAATGACTTTTGTTTGGTTGTTGTTGTTGTTGTTATTATTATTATTATTAGATAGTTTTTGGTGCTGCATCCGAGTGGCTATTTTTTATATCGTTATATTCTACAAGTGCTTTAGCATCCGGTTTCATTTATTTATAATGGCGCCCATTTATATTTGGTTTGGTTTTTTTTTCATTAAAGGGAAATAATTGAATTTTGTTTTTTATTGGTTTACCTTTGACCACTGACACAGCAGACACAATTTAAGATCATCGTGAATGGATTTTTGAATTGGTCGTCTTTTTTTAAATAGCAGACACATCTTTTTCGAGGCAACATGTCGTGTCTGTGGCAATCGATGATTTTTTGGGGCTAAAAATTTTCATTCATTCCCATAATTTTTCTGGCCGATTCTGTATAAAAAAAAAAAACAGTAACGTAAAAAAATGGGAAGAAAAAAAAGGAAAAAAACATTCTTTCGTTCTATTTTGTTTAATGAAATTGCAAATAAATATTTATTTAATAACTTTTTTTTTTTTTATTTTCATATCAATTGACAAAGTTTGAATTTACCTTAAGGATATTTACAAGAAAAAAAAACCTTTTTTTTATATTTTTATACCTTCTTTTATTTGCACAGCAGAATTGTCGCACAAACACACACACACACACACACGCACACGAACATACCCTAAAAACCGTATCAATTCAATTGTAATTATTAATTCATTTTGGGCTCATTACTATTATTATTTCTGTGTGTATTTTGTTGAATATTATTATCAAATTTGGTACGAGTTTTAATTTTAATTTTTTTCTTCCAAAATACGATACATATGCGAAAAGGATTTATTTATTTATTTATTTATTTTCTTATTAAAATGATAGATTTTTTTTTTTCTTTTTATTTCCATCTGCAAAACAATTTTTATTTCCTTTGGAAAAATGTGTGTGTGTGTTTGTGTGTTTGTTTGTGCGCTTTATATGACAGTGTTAATATGAGAATTTTGCCACGTGTTCAAGAAAATAAACCCGCATGTTACGCGAAACAAAAAAATATTATTATAATAATAATAATAATAAATACATTTATTTTTGACGACATTCGGATGAAATTGTATAACAAATAATTCAGGATTATTTTTGAATAGGCGGAAAAAAAAATGAAATAAGTGTGAGTCGATGACGTTGCAATAAAATTTTCTTTTTTTTTTATTTTGTACCCACACACACACACACACACACACACCCATCCAACTGTCCAATTGAAGATTGATTGTGTATCGGAAAATTAATATAAAATATATTAATTTTTGTGGAATTAGTCCCAATAATAGGCAATCTAATCCCATCCACTTTTATTATAACCAATATTCACATTGCCATCGTTAATATATATCGAACTGCTTCGGACAGTAACACACAACACATTTTCTTACAAAAGACTATATCAATTAGCATTCGGTTTTGTGACATTTTGACATAATTGACATGCAAAATATGTCAAAATGTCACAAAAAACGTAAGGTTGCCTAAACTTTAATAAATAATATCAATACAATTTTACTGCACTGATTAAAAAGAAAGAAAAAATGAAGATTGAGAATTTAAATATTTAACGATGTGGTCACCCAACCAAACCACCCATCATCATCACATTGGTTAAACAAACGTAATGGAAATTATTCAACACATGTTTTGGTTTCATGTGTCAGCAAAAAAGTCGGGTGCCCATTGCGGCGTAGTCTCAATAATTTATTCAGAGTCACATTCAACACTCTATTGGCAAACAACAATAAGTGGTTAATGGTTAATATGGTGATATTAATGATGATTACCATCCACATAATTTCTTACACAATCACAACAACATGTAGTCGCCAATTCTGTTCTATAATTGAAAAGGATGGTGCCACCGAATAATTGATGTGTCAGCAAATAATATATACAATAAAATAACAAATTATTCCAAATTTAATGATATTTTTTCATATTTTAAATATATGCAAAAAAAAAAAAAAAATGTACACACCGAGAAAATGTGAGAGACAAAAAAAAGTTGATAAATTGAATTGTATTTATTTCAATAGAATCTTCAATTTATTTCATTCTGATGGAAATGTGACGACTTGAAAATTATATTATACATGGAAAAAAAAAACCGACAATAACAATAACAACAACAATAAATTGTAACGTTAATCAAATCAAATCACATCACATTTGTAACCGAAGACGACAGACACACCGAGAAAAAAAATAGCAACAACAACAACAACATGTTTCAATAAGAAAAACCAAAAGAAAAAAGTAAAGAAGAGATTCAAGTCAAGCACCGATTTTTTTTTTATTTTATTTTATAAATTCCATGTTGCGATGCGAGATGTGAATGTCATCGCAATAAAATTTTCTTTTCCCATTTCCCATTTTTCCCATTTCCCATATTATTTTTCACATCATCTCGTATTTTTATTTTATTTTATTTTATTTTGGTTTTTTTTTATTAACGGATTACGACAGAGCAAATAAATTGGTATCATTTTTCGTTTTTCCAATTTTTTTTTTGTTTTGGAATGTATGTGGCGGCGACGACAGCGCGACAACAACACACACAAATGACGAAACCGAAAAGAAATGATTGCGAGAATAATAATGGGAATAAATAAATAAATAAAAAAATATAATTTTTCTTTGTACGTGACGTGTGTGTGTGGACTGATTTTTTTTTGTGGGTAGATGTGGGTAGATGTGGGTGTGGGTATGGGTACGGGTTTGGGTATGTGTGTACTTGGATTTTATAGTTTTGATTGACAAAAATATCACTAAAATATTTTACGGACGCTATGGTGTGCGGTGTTTAGGTGAGGGTCATGATATTTTATTTTACCATAATGTACTATAAAATACGTAGCAATACCACAGAATATGGACCAAGTTAATTTTTGTCATGTGTTTTTATAATCTCACAACTGGGAAATGGTTTTTGTTGGTTTGAACAACTGTTGGATCATTTTAGTTCATTTTAATTATTTTATTTATAGTCCTCTCCGTTATAGAGCAATCAATTCTCAAATATTATAATTTTCTTTTCAGAATTTTGTGTTAAACAAAAACCGTTTACCATCATTTTTAATCAATTGTTTCTTTTAGCGAACTAATAACACGGAAAGGTAAAATTATTCATATGGAAAAATTTTGTTACAACAACTTATTCCAAATAGTCTATAGTTTTATAATAAGTAAAACGGTTTTAATATACAAATGGAAAAATTTTGTAGGGAACAAATTAATCAAAATAGTCTTTACCGTTTTGGTATCCAACAACGCCTAACTATAAATTGAGAGATGATTATCTTTCCAGAATTTTGTGTTAAACAAAAACCGTTAACCATTTTTAATCATTTGCTTTAGCGAATTATAACAATAATTAGTAAAATGGTTTTAATATACAAATGGAAAAATTTTGTAAGAACAATAAATTCAAAATAGTCTTTACGGTTTTGGTATCCAACAACGCCCAACTATAAATTGAGAGATGATGATTTTCTTTCCCGAATATTGATTCAAAAGAATCGCATACCATTTTTAATCATTTGCTTTAGCGAATTATAACAAGAAAAGTTAAAAAATTTGACAAATTGGAACATTTTGTTAGAACAATAAATTCAAAATAGTCTTTACGGTTTTGGTATCCATAAACCTTCAACTAAATAATGAAGATGATTTTCTTTCCTAATTCTATTTTTTTTTTATAAGTTCTTACCGTTTTTAATCATCGCTTGCTTTAGCAAATTATAACAATGATAAGTAAAACTAAATACTATATGAATCAATAGAGAGCCGCGCGAAAAACCTAAGCCAAGATGGCGAGTAAACTGTGATATAAAGATAGTTAAAATTCGGGAATTTGGGAGACATTGCGGCGCTGCGGATAGGTGAGGGTTGGAGAAGCGTGTTTGAGAAGGCTCAAAATGTGGCTCATAATGCCATTCAATAAGTAAATAAGATTATACGATGTGTCAGATTGTTGTAATGAAACCGAAACTAATTCAATAGCACTTACGCCGTATGAAATGTAACAATACACAAAATCGGTAAACTTAATAACTATAGAGTAGAGTGTCCTTAAACAAGTGAAACGAAATGTAATATATATTTATTTTTTATGTGTGTTCATTTAACAATATATTCTGTGACCTGAGATCCTTGAATAATATCTCGTGTATTAATAACAATATAAATAACAATAATAACAATAATAGAAAAATAAGGACCTAAACGAAATTTTTGAAGAAAATATTTAAATTGTTATTTTACCCTCCAATTCAATTGCTATAGAATTGCGTGGCATTATATAATAAATTTATATCCGCAACGATGTGTGTGTGTGTGTGTGTGTGTGTGTGTGTATACGATACCGGATTAACAATTATATTTAAATCCAATGTGAACTGAAGTTAATCATAAATTCCATTGTTATTTTTAATAGGAAATTTATTAAATTATTTACTCTTTATTTATTCCGTGTGTGTGTGTGTTCCTTCGATGTGCCCTTCGATGCAAAATGATATTGTTTAATTTTAAGTTAATTTTTAAAATAATAATTCCATTGTTTGTTGTTGATTGGAATCGTATTTATATTTTGTGCTGCGTTGCGTACACAAAAGAGTTCTGTGTTATGTAAATCGGTTTTTGTTTCTAAATTTCACAAAATACAATAAATATTCATTTGAGGCCCCACTCAAACGCGACGGGATGTGGTTGTGTAAGTAGTGACTAAATCTCGGAAAAAAAAAAATGTTTTTGGCAGAAGAACTGTATTTGGCAGATGGACTTTTTTCACCTTATCTTTTTTTTTTCCATGCATCGTTCATCGCTCAAATTATGAATAAAATCATTTTGGTATGGAAATTTGTTGTGGGTGTATAATCCAACGGTTGATAGTCTATCGACTCTTTAGTTCTTGTGTGCAAAAACCCTGTGTGTAATGAATGCACCCAAAATTCTAATGTTTTAGCAACCTCTGTCATAGCAAAAGATTTGTTGACCACCATCGCCTGGGTTGACCAAATCCTAACCGTGATGGTACACTAATAACTTGGCCAACAATTACCATATAATTTTCCTGAAGTCAAAGTTCAGATCAGAATTTTTTTTTAATTTTTTTTATTGTACATTTTGATATACTCGCCAATCTCCAACATCTCCCTTAACCCAACAATAACAACACAATGCAAATACAAAAATATATAAAATTTCTATTATAATTGAAATTCACTTGTTTAGTTTAATTTTAGTTGATTTCTATCAACTTTAATTATATAATAGATTTTATTTGTGTGTGTGTGTGTGTGTGTGTGTATGGATTACTCGTCATATGCTTCCTGTTTTTCATATATATATATTGATATCCTTTTTAAATACAATTGTGTATAGAAACGAATTCATTTAATAAATTTCATTATTTCGGTGGGTTTTAGATTTACATTTTTTGTGTCCTTATTATTTTGATATGGATAAAAATCGTGTAAATACAATGCCAAGTGCAAAATATTAGATCAATTTTAATTCTTTCTACACACACACACACACACACTGTGTCCCATAAAAAATGGGAAATGGTTTTTGAAAACGAATTTAAAATAATGTTAAACTAAAAAATACATACAACGATTAGCTGCACTGTGACACGTACTTTCAACAAGTTCAATCAAATGATGACATTTTTCGTATCTGTGTACCGGGGAAATGTGGTGGCTGGGGTGAACACGATGTTCCTCGTTGCCTTTGTGAATGACCACATCAACTGTTGTGCAAAAAATGGTTTCTTTTACATAACCACAAATTAAGTTTTGAGTATTTGTACAATTATGAGTGGCACGGTCACTCCGTCACTTCGTACAATGAGAATGATTAAATTTAATTGCAATTTGATTATTTATGAAGTGTTTTTGTATCTGTGTACCGGGAAAATGTGGTGGCTGGGGTGAACACAATGGTCGTCGTTGCCTTTGTGAATGACCACATCAACTGTTGTGCAAAAATGGTTTCCTTTACATAACCACAAATTAAGTTTTGAGTATTTGTGCAATTATGGGTGGCACGGTCACTCCGTCACTTCGCACAATGAGAATGATTAAATTTAATTGCAATTTGATTATTTATGAAGTGTTTTTGTATCTGTGTACCGGGAAAATGTGGTGGCTGGTGTGAACACGATATTCGTCGTTACATTTGTGAATGGCCGCATCAACTGTTGTGCAAAAAATGGTTTCTTTTCCATAGCCACAAATTAAATTTTGAGTATTTGTGCAATTATGAGTAGCACGAAGAGTGAATACGTTGACAATTAATTGCAATTTAATTATTTACTTCAATTAAGTGCAATTTTTTGGATAATCACATTTAATTGATGTGGACGAAAGTAATGGAATTATTGTATTTTTTTTTCATTCTTAGAAATTTTAACAAAATTACAAATTTTTTCTTCAGCAAACAATTTTTCAGATGGTCAGCATGGACGTTCACATCATCACTTACACTTTCTCTGCCTCTTTGTACCAAACATTTATGCCATTCAAAAATCTTGTGCTTTTAATACTTAAAATTATAAAATTTTTTTTACTCCATGGCCATTAAAACCCCGGATGCCGTTTCCAACACTATTCTCCAATATAATCTATCTGCAGCCGTGCAACGTTTTCCAATGTCTAATTTTTATCAAAATTTTCACATCAAATTATTATCAATTTTTCCTGTTGCTGGAGTCGTTACCGTATTATTGAATTCATAACTGAAAATGATGGTTAACCATTTTTCGTACAACATTTACATAATCATTCTGTAAATTCAGTAGACCTTTTACAGCAGCAGCAGCAGCGATATACTTTACCTCTTGCGAAAAACCCTTAAAAATGGGTATGCTGCTAACTCTCCATTACACAGTGTAATCACCGAATCATTAACCAAACAAAATATACAATCCGAATTTTTGTTTCCATTACCAAACGATAATTTCAATTAACATTAAATGTTGACCGCACCCGGTTTGACGAACGCGTTCACAAAACCTTAAAAAAAACTTTTAAAAATCCAATTCTATAATTTTACACATAACCATCATTTCGCTGCGGTTTTTTTATGCGACAGACACGGTGTGTACGGTATCAAATTTTGTATGTTCGATAAAATTAAATGATGATGTAAGAATTGATGGTGGGTGGGGGGGGGGGGGGGGGGGGGGGGGGGGGGTGAAACAAGGGAACTCATTCATACCATTCATCATATAGCGAATATATAAATTGTATTTTGTATTATTATTATTTATATGTGAATGAGCAATAAAATGATTGCATATTGTGTGCCCATTGTGTGTGTACATGCGTGTGTCTGTGTGTGTGTGTGTGTGTGTACAAAACAATTTCCAGTTAAACATATAAAAATTAATGCAATTTGTCAACTATATGTTTTGAAAATGTAATATATATTATTGTATTGTAGTTCTATATAGAAAGAATTATAATAGAATTGAACACAATTGTATAATGTAAAATGTGTTGTTCTCTCGCAATTCAATGAATTTTGCACACACAAAACTAACTATAACCCAAAAAAATATTAGGGGTGATATTTATTATATATTTTGTTAGATTTTATTAGACGATATACAAATAATATATAAAATATATATATATATAGAGAGAGAGATATTGATACAATTAATTTATATTATATCGAGGGTTTATTAGATGATTCGAATGGGTTGTGTGATAACATTATACTTCGATGTACATATAAATATATATAGAATATATGTTGTATGTGCATTGTAAAGTACATTGGTAATCGTGTGTGTACAGACAATCCTTTTTTTTCTTTTCCATACCATTTATACAATTCATAGAGCAAACGATTGAATAACTTAACCTAAAAATTGCTGTTACCATATAATGATGGGGAAAAAAAAACGGAAAAAGACATAACTTTTGGTTTTTGTTATGTGCAAACATGGCGCAGCCGGTAAATTAAAAAAAATTAATAATCTAATTTTGAAGTTGCATTTTTGTAACTGCATCGAATTTATATGGGGGGGGGGTATCTATACATTTCATCACAACGAGATTATACTGTACATTTTTAAAAATACAATATTTTATTTATGATACCGTCGTTTTGATAGAAATTAAATGGAACCGTTCTCTTATTAATTTCAATTATTGTTTATGGCAAAAAAAAATAGTTACACAATAATGTTTTATTTGTTTTTTGTGTGTTTTATTTTAATACAATTACAGTTTTGTATTGTATTGTATGTGGACTTAATGCGATAATGATGATTAGGGATGAAGAAACGGGATGAGAAAAGGAAGATATATATGGGGGTGTTTTGGCTTCAATGTAGCGGCTGTGTGTGTGTATTTATTTCATAATAATATGATAATTAATTTATTTGTCGAATGGTTGAATAAACATTGGACGTGGACGTGGACGTGTACATGTTTACACTTTTTAATTTACATAATTCCACAATAAATTAAACGTCACTATACCGCATAACGTACGAAAATTAATTTATTATAATATTTGATATTCATTGAAGAACTGAACACAACATTCGATATACCTTAAATTTTAAGTTGTTGCGAATTATACAAATAATATACTTAACAAAACATTTCTTTTCCGAAATTTTATAATTAACTTATTCGTTTTTACTGTAATGTGCTGTACTGTAATGTAATGTAATGGGCTCTAATGTGTGTGTGTGTGTGTGTGTGTGCGGCGATGACGTGATGATGCGCGCACGATGACGTGATGTTGATAATATATATAATGATGTATCATAATATAATAAATACATCTGTTCACCCCTCACCAAAAAACCGTACGAATATCATCATCGTACATTGTAATAGCGAAAAATTGTATTTCATTTATAGTAGTCACCCTCAAACAAACAATTGTGCACAATTAATTTGAATTACATGAAAATTGGATCGAAAATTTCTACTTCACTGATTTTTTATTTTTTTATTCTTCTTCTTCTTCTACTACTACTTCTTCTTCGTCGTCGTTGTCGTCGTCGTCATCGTCGTCGTCGTCGTCGTCGGATTATTATTATTAAATAATACAATTTAGTTTTTTATAGTCTCGCTGATCATGTACCACACACACACACACACACACACACACACAGACACACACACGCACAAACGCACATGCGATTAAAAAATATTAAATAAAATTTAGGAAAAGAGTTGAAGAACGCAAAAAAAAAAGAAAAAAACCCAAGTGGCCAAAAATTTTGTTCGTAAAATAACCGGAAAAATGTTGCGAAAGATATTATTGAAGGCGAATGGTGCTTTGGTTCTCAGACACCTCACGCCCCTTACTACTTGTCTCCACAACTGAATGGATTTCTTTTGTCATGAATTTTAGACTGGTGGTGGTGGTGGTGGTGGTGGTGGTAACTTCTGGTGGCATCTCATGTGCTGATGTTTCTAGGCTCTATAAAACTAATCTGATCATTTGTTTGTCTTACGCCCTTCCCCTTCGCCACCCTTACGAAGGTACTCGATTTTGTTGGATTGTACGAAACGGTTCCTAAGGCAATTTTTTGAAAAAAAAATACGATACTTTACGGACTTTTCTCTGATTAGATTTTATAAATCCTCGTTAATTTCGTGATTCCTTTAGCGATTTAGAAAAAAATTTTATGGGTTGATGTAAAAATTGGATTGTACGAAACGGTTCCTAAGGCAGTTTTTTGAAAAAATCAATACTCTGTGAATAGTTTTCCTGATCAGATTTTATAAATCTTGGTTAATTTCGATATTCCTTAAGCGATTTTGAAAAAATTATCTGTGTTGACGTAAAATTGGATTGTTCGAACGGTTTTTAAGGCAACTTTTGAAAAAATCAATACTCTCCTCGTTAATTTCGATATTCCTTATAAGATTTTGAAAAAAATTTTCTGTGTTGATATAAAAATTGGATTGTACGAAACGGTATCTAAGTCAGTTTTTTGAAAAAATCGATACTCTAAGCAGTTTTCCTAATTAGATTTTATAAATCTTGGTTAACTTCGATATTCCTTATAAGATTTTGAAAAAAATTATCTGTGTTGACGTAAATTTGGATTGTACGAAACGGTTCCTAAGGTAGTTTTTAGAAAAAATCAATACTCTGTGAATAGTTTTCCTGATCAGATTTTATAAATCTTGGTTAATTTTGAATAAAAATTTTATGTGTTGATGTAAAATTTTTGGATTGTACGAAACGGTACCTAAGGCAGTTTTTTGAAAAAATCGATACTCTACGAAGTTTTTCTGATTAGATTTTATAAATTCTGGTTAATTTGGAAACTTCTCATATACGATTTTGGTAAAATTTATTGTATAGCTGAAAAAATTGGATTATACGAAACGGTTCCTAAGGCAATTTTTAGAAAAAATCAATACTCTGAATAGTTTTCCGAAATCATATTTTATAAATCCTGGTTAACTTCGATATTCCTTATAAGATTTTTAATAAAAATTTTATGTGATGACGTAAAATTGGATTATACGAAACGGTACCTAAGGCAGGTTTTTGAAAAAATCAATACTCTGAAAAGTTTTCCTGATTAGATTTTATAAATCCTGGTTAACTTCGATATTCCTTATAAGATTTTGAGTAAAAATTTTATGGGTTGATGTAAAAATTGGATTGTTCGAAAGGTTCTTAAGGTAGTTTTTTGAAAAAATCGATCCTCTAAGGAGTTTTCCTGATTAGATTTTATAAATCCTCGTTAATTTCGAGATTCCTTACACGATTTTGAATAAAAATTTTCTGTATTGACGTAAAATTTTGATTGTAGGAAACGGTTCCTAAGACAATTTTTGAAAAAAATCGATACTCACATTAGTTTTCCTGATTAAATTGTATAAATCCTTGTCAATTTTAAAATTCCTTACATAATTTTAATGAAATTTTCTGCATCGCACAAAACCTTGAATATTATATAAACAATTCCTGAAGAAAAATCGATACTCTCGGTAATTTTGCTTCGTCACTCTTAGGTATTTTTGTTAATCTAAAAAATTCCTTACACAATTTACCAAAAAAACTTACACATATAAAATTACATTACCCGGGGGCCTATAGTTTCGAAAATAATTTTATAAAAATTGATACTTTGCATATTCTTCCTGATCCTGACTGTTCAAATTCGGGAATACCTTTCACAATTGTACTGTAATCATTATTTAAATATTTGTATTTATTGAAAAAGACCTGATTGTATCGCGAAGGTAATATATAAAATTAGATGTTATACACAATCAGTACCACAAATTTCATTCCAATTCGATACACAATCACGTGTAAATGTGTGGGTGGGTGTGTAGCACACCATCGGCTAAAATCCAATAAATATATATTAAATTTAAGAGCCAAAACAAAATTGAGTATACTTTTTCCTCTTAAACCACAAAAAAAATTACATCTCACACTATCGCTTTTTTTTTTTTCTTAAGTATTATCCTACGGCATCACAATAGAACCCATAAGAATGGCTTTAAATATGTTTTTCCCATTGACGGAGCGAAAAACCAATAAATAAATTTTCAGCATATAATTTTCATATTATTTATTAACAAAAAAAAAAAGTATTATATTTTAGGGCCCGCCGAAATGAATCAAAAAAATAGAATAAAAATGATATTAAAACCTTTTCAAAATTAATAATGGTATTATTTAATACGAGATAAAATGTTTATTTATAGCCGCCTGTCATTTATCAATCAAAATCACATTTTAAATCCTTTTTCGTTTTTGAATTATAATACACAAAATAATAATATTTTTCCCAATCCATGCGATGAAGAACACTATTTAGAAAATTACATACTCCAAACACACACACACACTGGATGTGTGTGTGTTGACGTACGTGTACACGAGTGGCTGTATGAAATGTACAGAATAGATATTAGGTGTACCAATTGAAAGTCGGCTTTGAAGTTAAAACATATAAAAAACCGACGCATCCAATTCTCCCTTAAACGTACATAAGTTTCAGTTGTTTTCACAATGTCGTGCGATGTCCACCATCATCAAGCTGCTGCTGCCACGCATTGATTAATTCGACTTTAGACATTTATATCATTCATTCAATTGTAATAGAAGTGGTTTGATTTAAAAAATTCGTAATGAAAATTTTAGTATTAACAAAACGAATCACGCATAACTTGAAAATGAGGGTTACCGGATTGGATTCACGCCAAAGTGAAACAATAATTTTTGCCGAATAGTTACTCAATGTCAAACAATAGCACGTTAACTTATCAAATTGTATGTAAAATGGGGGACAAATTTAACATAAATTTTCCCACAAAATGGATGGTGTTTGTTACTGCAATTGTTAACGCAATCGAAAAGAATGACTTTATTTGGACCAGCAGCCATAAAAAATAGAGTTGCCAAAAAAAAAACAATATTAATGCCAAATTTTACTGAGGCATTGTGTAGCGAATGCATTTACTTAGCGGCCCATCTGCAAACCGTAGCCAATGTGATCGTTATCAGAACCAATTGATTTTATTTAATTTGATGCTTTTGAATTTTCAAAAAACACTAATCGTTATTCATCAAGGTTTCGATAAATTTCTTCGTTAGATATATTTTAATTTTATTTTTTTTACACCTGGCAACACTTTTGTTGTGTTGCGCATGATTTTTTTTTATTGCTGATCTTCGTTCCGTTGTGTGTCTTTTTTTTTCCGGTGATTGTGAACGATTATTTTCATCTTTTGAATAGGATTAAAAATTTGTGCAGAAATACTATTGCACAAAAGAGCGTGTCAATGGTCTTTCACTAATGGCCGCCATTTGAGAAGGGAATGCTTAAAAAAACCTACCTAGCTTCGTCTATCTTTTTCGATGAAATTAAAATTATATTCTGTTAAAAATCGCCGTAGAATGAACTTTATATATAAAAACTATATAAATTAACGGCATGTAACATAAAATCAAGCAACCAACGTGAGAAAGGCAAGTGGACTCACAAAAATGAAGCATATCGTTTTTTCGCCACGTTCACGTCGTTGATCCTGGGTGGTCATGCTAACCGTGAAATTGGAAATTATTTCTTCTATGAAATTCAATGGTAGGTCCATAGATCGTCATTTTGAGGCACCTTCATGATTTTATTCGCAAGCAACCAAGGTGAGAGAGACAAGTGGACGCCCGAAAATCAAGCACCGCGGAGCGATCGTTTTTTCGGCACGTCCACGTCGTTGATCCTGGATGGTCACGCTAACCGTGAAATTGGAAGTATTTCTTCCATAAAATTCAATGGTAGCTCCATAGATCGTCATTTTGAGGCACCTTCATGATTTTAATCGCAAGCAACCAACGTGAGAGAGGCAAGTGGACTCACAAAAATGAAGCATCGCGGAGCAATCGTTTTTTCGCCACGTTCACGTCGTTGAGATTCTGGGTGGTCACGCTAACCGTGAAATTGGAAGTATTTCTTCTATGAAATTCAATGGTATCTCCATAGATCGTCATTTTGAGGCACCTTCATGATTTTAAATTTTGCAAACCACAAATGTACTGTTGAAAGAGCGCTGCAGCAGTGTCGGGATAATGCCGGTCAAGCAGTTTTTTGACTTTAGAAATATTTTTTTGCAATCAAAAAATAATGTTTAATTAACACATTTTTCCATTTTTTTTCAAATAACAAAATTGTCTACACTCACAACGCAATATCTCACAAACGTAATGGTCGAACTGCTGTCAAATTTTGACACGTATCGTTTGACGGTTGGTACTAACTAAAAATCATATGAAAAAAATTCTAGTGGAGCTACTTCTTAGAATTTTCCGGAAACTTTTTAGCCCATGTGTTAATTATGTTTTTAATTGAGTGAATGCATTGGCAAAAATTTTCACCAGACGCCACTGTGTGTTACTCACCTTTCAGTTGTTTTTTGAAATTTAATGATTGTTCTGATGAGTTTGGCTTAATTTCAATGTGTACACACTGAACACTATGTTTACACACAGTAATATTATAATTTACTGTTTAGATTATTTATACACACACTCACACACACTCACACACATTTCATGCTACACCCAGAAAAACATATTTTGATGTGTATTTTTCTATTTTTCTGCTGTTTGTTAGTTGTTATTATTATTATTATTATTATTATTATTATTATTATTAATGTAGGAGTGGAAGGCTATTATAATATTTTGTATATATCCTTATTATGTGTCTCTGTGTGTGTGTGTGTGTGGTGTATAAAAGGAGGGTGATTTATTGTGAATGATAAACGTTGTAAATAAATGTTTTTACTTATAAATAAATAAATAATGTACAATATTACCCAAAGATGAACAGGACAAAAAAAACTAAATTCTGTGTACGTACACAATAACATAAAATAACATAAAATAACATAATAATATTTTGATACATATATTTTATGTTTTATGTTGTGTATCAAAATGTTCGTATACAGAGTAAAAACATGACGAAAAAAATATAACTCTGTAGCTGTAGAGCAATAACGTGCAACAACCCCTCAAGTAATTATTATTTATATTATTATTATTATTATTATTATTATTATTATTAGCCCTGTTTTTATTTATTTGGTCCTTGTATTTATTGTCTCTGTGCGGTATGAAGTTGTCGGTATCAAAATAATTGTTCATATTATAAATATTTATTTATTTATTTAATATTTTATTTTGGTAAATATCAATTACATTTAACATTGACAAACAAACGTATTTTGGTATGCATAAATTTTTGTGGAAGCTCTCTGTCTGTCTCTCCCCAAATTGACCCATAATCTTTATGTTTTTAGATATCAATAGAAAAAATTTAGATAAAAAAAATAATATAATAAAACATAAATTATTATTGAAATTATTTGGATTGTTTGCACAGAATGTGCGCGGCTGGCTGGTGAATGAACACAATGTGTGGGAATGTTTGTTACGATGATGCATACATTTAAAATGAAAGAATAATAAAAAAACTTATATTCCGATGATTTACTGTCGGTACAATCGGAATGTAATTCTAATAATTAAAATGATTGGAAAAAATAAAATAAAATAACCGGCTGCGCCATAATTGTTCTTGTAACATATGGACTGAAAAGTTTCCGCAAATTCTAAGAGATAGAATTTCTAGAATTTTTTTCATATGATTTTTAGTTAGCACCAACCGTCACACGATACGTGTCAAAATTTGGCAGCAGTTCGACCATTAGTTTGTCAGATATTGCGTTGTGAGTGTAGCTACTTTTGTTATTTGAAAAAAAATGGAAAAATGTGTTAATTAAACATTATTTTTTGATTGAAAAAAATATTTCTGAAGCCAAAAAACTGCTTGACCCGACACGGCTGCAGCGCTCTTTCAACAGTACATTTGTGGTTTGCAAAATTTAAAACCCGGCCATATGAGCCGCAAGGACAATGTGGACGCAGTGGACGTCTTTACTCCAGAAAATATCAAAAAAAGTCTACAAAATAATTTCCGATGACCGTGTAAAGTGATGTTGATCGACGAGATAACTGAGGCTCTGTAAATATATCAAAGGCGCGTGTTGGACACATATCGTGCATGAATATTTGTTGGGCATGTAAAAGCTCCGGTACAAAGTGGGTGGTGCGCGCGCGAATTCACAATCGATCAAAAACAACAACGCGTCGATGATTCAGAGCAGCAGTGTTTTTGGCTTGTTCAATCGCAATAAAACAAAATAATTTTTGCGTCGATATGTGACAATGGATGAAACATGGCTCCATCATTACATTCCGGAGTCAAATCGGTAGTCAGCATCATGGCCGGCAAGCGACGAACGTCGTCCACAACGACCAAACAACAGCAACAGTCGACTGGCAACGTTATGGCGCATCTGTATTTTGAGATGCACATGGAATAATTTTCATCGACTATCTGGAAAATGGAAAAACTCATCAATAGTGACTATTATATAGCTTTGTTGGAGGAGCGTTTGAAGCATGAAATCGCTAAGAAACGACCGAGCATTTGAAGAAGAAAAAAAAAGTGCTGTTTCACGCAAGACAACGCACCGTCCGCGTGTCATAAAAATCAATGAAAACGATGGCATGAATTGGGCTTCGAATATTGCTTCCACATCCATCGTATTCTCTCCAGATCTGGCCACCAGCGACTTGTTCCTGTTTGCAGACCTCAAGAGAATGCTCGCTCGAATTCCAAATATTTAAATAATGATTACAGTACAATTGGTAATAATTGTTATATACTTCGATGCGGAGTAGTATGTTGTCTGTTGTTAGATACCATAAAGAAAGAAATTTTTAAGAGCAATGAAGAGATGATCGCCGAAACACAGAAGCCTATTTTGAGGAAAAAACTAAATCGTACTTGTAAAAATGGTATCGAAAAGTTGGAAGATTGTTGGAATCAGTGTATCGCCCGGCGAATGCTGATGAATAAAGTTTAATTTTGCAAAAAAAAATGTTTTTTTCTTTGAATTTTTTCGGAATCTTTTTAGCACATGTGTTAAAAAATTTATATTCAAATGATTTCCTATTTACAATCGGAATGTAATTGTAATAGTTAAAATGAATTGGGAAGGAAAAAAATAATTAAAAATAACCGGCTGCGCCATAATTGTTCTTGTATAAATATCAAAATCTTTTAAAATCATACATTTCAATTAATTTGCATCACATCTAATCTAACAAAATAAATGAGAATGTAACGAAGATTGTATACACACACACACACACACACACAGTTACTCGGTAGTCCTTATGGTTGATTAGATGATACCGGTCAACGTGTACAATTTCATGATAATAGCAATTGTGTAACACACAAGAAAAAGCTATTTAAAACAAAACATTTTGGTCTGTTGTGGTTTGTTCAAACTGTATATTCTACACCTTTATAGCTGACCATAATTCCATATACCAAATTAACAATACAATAATTATCTTATCTGCAAACATCAACAAAATATACAATAATATCTGAAACTGTCTTATAAATCACATCAAAAATTGACTATAAATAATTTTTTCCAATACTCCTTTTTGGGAAAACGGAAATTATACTATATTACATTTATTTTATTTTATTCTCACGCAATTCTTAACGCTGAACGACACACACACACACACACACACACACACACAATACACCGCGATACGAAATAATAAATAAATAAATATTTAATCATGTGATTTAAAATGTGTTATCATCTCAAGCTTCTAATAAATGCAGATTATAACACCTACCGAATTTTTATTTGTATCTATCTATCAATCTGCGTCTACCGCCTCTACTACCTACACCTAACCCGAGTTATATCCAAGTTTATACACACACAGAGTGAGAGAGAGAGAGCGAGACATGTGTGTCGGTCGGTCGGTCGGGGTGTTTTTTACTATTTTATGTACGGATCACCGTACACGTATTTTTATATGAAATATATTTTTGGGTGCGTGTGGATATTAGAAGACGTAAAACATCAAAATCAAAATAATAAATCAGATGAGAAAAGAATTACGGAATAATACGGGAAGAAAAAAACAGGAAAATGCACAACTCAAACGAAATAATAATAATAATAATAATAATAATAAATAAAACCTGTGCAGTGTGTGTTCAAAGGTTAAATTGTTGTGTGTTAGGAGGGTGTTGCTATGCCATTTGATTTGAATTTGAAATAAATGATTAATGCCAATGGCATAAAGGCAATTTTAGCACACATAAAAGATATCGTTGACGGGCGACCGTCGTCTATAACCCGCACAAAAAAAAAACACACACACACACACACACAAGAAGTAGCTAAAAGAACAATTTTTTTTTTTTTCCTTTTGTTATAGTTATTATTATTATTAAAGTTCTAACATCAAATTAATGCCCACACCCCAACACACGCATAAAAGTTATTATGCAATAAAAATAAATATTAATAATGACATTTCATTTAATCCGAGATGTGTGTGTGTCGTTTAAAGTCATTTAAAGTTGAATATTATAAATATTATAAAGTGCTGTCAGTGCCACTGTATGGTCAAGACACAACATTTTGGTACTGTTTTTGGTGGCATCGTTCCAAATTTTACAAGTTTACGAATTTTTTCCTTTGTGTCATATTTTGTATTTTAATTTTATTATTTTATTACTGTTCACATATAAGAATCACCCCCCACCGCTCAGCCAATCACAAATAATCATTTTTTTTTTCATTTATTTTATTTTCAGATATATTTACAAATGATGTTAATTCACATCCAAATTCACATGAAAGTACATCCGATGGTAATTCAGATCATAATTCATCGTGCGATGAAGATTCACAATTAAGATTACGATTAAAACGAAAATTACAACGAAATCGTACATCTTTCACCAATGAACAAATTGATAGTTTAGAAAAAGGTGTGTGTGTGTGTTTGTGTGTTTGTGTGTATTTATTAATTTTTTTTCAAATTATAATTATAATATAATCCAATGGAGGAGGGGTGCGTTCTTTAAAAATATTAAAATTGCAAAAAAAAAACACAGCGATGTCACAAACACTAAACAACAGTGCGAAAATTTTATTTCTACAACAAAATTTTAATTTCGTAGAACAACGCCAAAAACGTTGTTAGTGGAAAATTTTTAATTTTTTTTTCAAACGCGTTCATAGACGTTCATGGCCGCATTTAATTTTTATTATTACATTAAAATTTTCAATTTCAAAAAACCGGCTGCGCCAATGTTTTAAAAAAATAAAAAAATCAAATTTTAATTTTAATAGCAAAAATCCATTCGATTCGATCTATTCAATTACAAAATAAATACGCTCGGACACAAACGTTGATCATCTAAAATGGTCTACGGAAATTGAATTCGAAATTTGTTCCACATCGATTATTAGATGATCAAAAATTTCATCAAATTGAGCATTGCAAAAGCATATCCATTAATTTGCTCGACGTGATAAAAACTTTTTGAAATCGATTGTTGCTGCGCTGATGCAAGACGAAATGGTGCTTTCAATATGAGCCAGAAACGAAGGAAATCTAAAAAAAATCGCATTTAATGAAGTCAAAAATCAAAACAATGCTAATTTCTTATAAATAAATAGTTTCTTCCAACTGGTTCAACGGTTAATGTTAAGTATTACCTTGGAGCATTGAATGGTTTACTGAATCGTATTCGTTCGTATTCGTCCAGAATATTGAGAACCGCAGGCAGTTGGAGGTTATACAGCATAATAATGCATCAAGACATCGTTCAACAATAAGCACAATAATCATTTATTTTTGCTTCAACATTCACCGTATTCGCCCGATTTAGTTCCTTACGCGTTGATTTTAAATTTAAATGTGATGATAATCTTAAAATTTTATTATTATTAATATATTTTTTTATATATATTTATAGAATTTGAACGTACCCATTATCCAGATGTGTTTGCAAGAGAACGACTAGCCGAAAAAATTGGTTTACCAGAGGCACGAATACAGGTAATGATGATGGTTTTTTTTGTAAATTAAAAAATTAACCCACTTTCATTTCCACCAAAAATCCATTGGTTTTTTGGTTAATAATTTTATTATTATTAAGGTTTTTTTTTTGGCCGTTAGTTTCTGATCTTATATTAGGTCCTTGCATTAATAATGTCGATTTTTTGGCAAGGAAAATGGCATTTATTTGTATAACAAAATGATTGAGTCGCATCAACCAATATTATTGCCCATCGTTAGCCATGACTTCCTGCCATCTCTTGGGAAGTTTGTTGATTCCTCGTGTGAAGAACTCTTCATCCCTTTGTCCCAATCCATTCATCGACCCATTTTCGCACTTCTTCAGCACGTCGAAAGCGAACATCTGTCTGTCTGTGGCTGACCTGCATTGATCGGAACAAATGGTAATCAGAAGGAGCAAGGTCTGGAGGAGAGTACGAGGGGTGGTGATCAAGATGATCCCAAACGAGCCTCTTTATTTTTTCCTTAACGATGTTTGCACGCGCGATGTGGTCTGGCCTGGTCATCGTAAAATAAAACTTTGTGGTGTTTTCGAACTATCAATGGTCGTTTTTCGTTCAATTTTTTGGCCAATTCGCTCAGTTGTCGTCGGTAGCGATCAGCTGTAACCGTTTCATTTGGTTTTAACAGCTCGTTATACACCACACCTTTCTGATCCCAACCACCAAATGCACAGCATTACCTTCTGGCAATGAATATCGCCGTTTTGATTGTGAAGTTGAAGCGTGTAAACCACGTGTTCACAAGTTTTTTGATTTGGAGCATGTTCACCGTAAGGTTCTACAACAACAATCGATAACTATCAGCGCAGCGGTTTTCTTCAAATTAAAAGAAAGTTATTAAATTTTCCCGCAAAACAATTGGTTCATGTTCACCGTAAGCTTCTACAACAACAATCGATAACTATCAGCGCAGCGGTTTTCTTCAAATTAAAAGAAAGTTATTAAATTTTCCCGCCGCAAAACAACTTTTTCCGGGCACATAATTGTTCGACATGTTCGAAGCAAAAAAAAAAACTTTGTTGTTTACACTTCAACGAAACGAAACATATACTGAAATTTATAGAGTAATGACAGACAAGAAAAAAAAAAAATATGGCCGCGGTGTGTTCACACGATGCACACACAACGCCAGTTACAACGCCAACTGTTATCAAATCGACATTATTAATGCAAGGTCCTAATAGTTTAGCTTAAATAATTTTTCCCATCTTCATTTTTCTGTTCATATCGTTAAAACCGGGGCACAGCTAATAATAAAATTACGAACAATCAAACTATTTTTTGACGGCGACTAAACATTAACAGTTAAAAAGTGGAAAAATTCACCCTTTTACATACCGGGTTTTTTTTTTTATTCCTCCTAACTCAGGGCTAATAACGTAAACACTGAAATGTACAATTATATTTGTAGTTATTTAAGATAATAAAAAGGGGAGACGACACACCGAGAGTAAATTGCATAAGTAAATTGTTGATTATTGATGAACTGCGGTACATTAACAGTAATATACCGGAAAAAAAAGGAACAATAAAATCAAAAAATACAATAGAACAACAACAACAACAATAACGTATAATGCGATGACATTGACTACGTGAACATGAACTGTAACACACAAGTGAATATGATTTTGGTATAAGGAAAATTCGTATATGGTTACAAATGATTAAGTATTTTATGAACCATAACACCCTGTTCACTCACACATTCACACACTCACTCACTCACGCACCCACTCATTCAGACCTGTTCTGCTTGTTGACGTCGTCGTTCTCCTCGTATTTTTACTTTGGTTGTTGGCCCCATGAACATGAACAAAAAAGGAAAATATAAAAAAAATCGGATAAAATTGATTGTACAAAATTACATTCAAAATAAAAATACATTATCCCATTTATTATTAGCCATAAAGTTACAACAGTCAGAGATACAAACAAACAAACAAACAAACAAATATACCAGGTATAGCGGTATGAACGGAGCCTCTTTTTTAAAGGAAGAAAAACACATTATTTAGAATAGAAAAATCAAAAATATTTTATTCAAAATAACTTCCATCGCGTTTTCTACACATTTTAACCACCATTTTCAGCAGGCAATTTTCGTATACCACGTCGAAAAAATGGTGTTGCTTTGGACGAAAACCGATGATTCAGATAGCCAATTTTCTTCAACTTCCGCAGATGATTTGAAGTGCTGTTCTCGCAAAGCATGTCCCATCGATGAAAACTGATGGTAGTCCGAAGGAGCCAAGTCTGGTGAATGGGGCGGGTGTGTGGTAACAGCTCCCATCCAAGCGACTTTATCGTATCCTGAACTGGTTTTGTTTTGTGTGCTGGTGCATTATCATGTTGCAAAATTAACTTAACAGATTTTTTCTTTCTTTCTTTCTTTCTGTCCATTCTGGTCGGTTATCTAATAATGGATGGTTCAAAACGATTATTTGTTGTTGGTAGCGAACCGTATTAACAGTTTCCCACCATGTTTCAGAAGTTAATGATACACCACACCTTCCTGATCACACCACCAAACACAAAGCATTCTTCTCTTACCGAATCCGAATTTGGTTTTGCATGTTGCTGCTTTACCTGGTGTAGTAATCCATGATTTTTTTGCGTTTAGGATTCTCAAAATATATCCACTTTTCATCACCACCAGTCACGATTCGATGCAGCAAAAAAGACTTCCTTTTTTAAATCGTTGACGCGTGCAATTCACAAATGGTTTTTCGATTTTCTTGTTGACAGTTTCACATCAATTCATGTGGAACCCATTTTTGCACACACTTTTAAATCTTTCCCATTGCTTTTAAACGATTAGAAATTGTTTTTTTGATCTACCTTTTAAGGCTTCTGCAAGTTGTTTTTGAATTTGTGTGTATCATCTTCGTCCAACTTATGTTTGCAATTCTGACTGTCTTTAAACTTTTTTCGGTGGTCTTCCACGTTCTTCATTTCTGAAAAATCAAAATCTTTGTCTCTACTAAATTGTTGAAACAATGTTTTGCATGTTGCTAATGATAGAGGATGATCACCAAAAGCAGCTTCTACAAGCATTCGTTGAGATTCAGCTGGGTTTTTTGATTTAAATGATAACAAAAAACTAATGATACCCGCAAATCGTTTGTTGAAGGCACAAAATTTTGACATTTTTAACATGATAAAATTTTATGTTGTTGTATTACAAATGGAAGTTATCACACTCTGAATGTTGTTGTTGACAGATGTCAAAACAATAAAAAAATCGCATCGCATTAAGGCTCTTTCACAATTCACTAATATAAGTACAGCCATTTATTGGCAGCGGCGGCTCACTTCATACTCCTATACCTGGTATATAAAATTTACCATAAAATATATTGTTTTGGTGCTTGACTCTGTTACAGGAACAATGAGAAAAAAAAATCAACGGACGATTAACCACATATTTTATTGTCACACAAATAAATAAAACTGTATTCATTTGTATAATTATAGTAATAATTTATATGTGAGTGTGTGTGTGTGTGTGATGCTGCGGTACGGATAAGGAAAAATAAGAAAATGAATTATACTTATAATTGTACACACACACACACACACACACACACACACAACTCTCTATTATACAGTTAATGATGATGAACACATTAGGGTCAAATGGCCTACTTAAATATTCGCATTACAAAACGAAACATTTTCCATATAATTAATTTATTTATTTATTTATGGTATTGATAAGCGCATGCGTTTATTTATGCCGAAAAATTTATTTATTATATAAAATAACGGTAATTTTCATCACGGAAAAATACACTTTAACATTTATTGCAATCCAATGGTCAATTTCCACTGTTTATATTTTACATTATAAACTTTAAATTATAAACTTTATAAAATTATAAACACTACGTCGCATAATTATTGAATCCAAATTTTTAATATTTTAGGTATGGTTTTCAAATCGTCGTGCAAAATGGCGACGAGAGGAAAAATTACGTACGCAAAGACGTCCAACCGATCACTTAAATTCGAATGGTACAAATGGCACAAATGGCAATGGCAACGGTGGCCTTGGTTCAAATGGTATCGGTGGTGTTAATAATAGTAGTGCTGGTCTTGGAACGGATAACAATGGTGGAAATAATATGAATAACAATAATAACAACAACAGTAATAATAATAATAATAATAACAACAACAACAACAGCAACAACAACAACAACAACAACAATAATAATAATAGTAATAATAATAATACCAATAATAGCAATAATTTAAGTAGTAATGGTAGTGGTGGTGGTGGTGGTCTATCAACTGCGCATCCAACATCATCGCCGATACCCGTTGTACCACGGTTACCAATCAATACCGGTTTCAATAGTATATATCCATCAATATCACAGCCAATAGCAACAATGGCCGATACATATAGTTCAATGCCATCGTGTTTACAACAACGAGACACCTACACGTATATGTTTCATGATCCATTATTGGGTACACAATATGCAGCGCATCCGAGGCCACCGTGTAATCCAGCTATAGCACATCAACAGGCCGCCCAACATATACCGTATGCAACGGGTGCAACAAGTACAGGTAAATTTCTGAAATTTTTTCTTACATTAAGCCCCCCCAATGACGCCCATTTTATTATAATGGTTTTTTTTCAATTTTAGGTGTTATTTCGGCCGGTGTTTCAGTACCAGTTCAAATACCAACACAAAGTGCTGATCTTGGACCAAATTATTGGCCGCGTTTGCAGTGATAATCAATAAATTAAATTAATTAATTTTAGTATTAAAAAAAATAACAAAAAAATCCCAGACACAAAAAATACAGAAAAAATTAAAATTAAATTTTAAAGTTTAAAAAAAAAAATGTACAAAAAAAATAAAAAAAAAAACACAGAAAACCGCAACAATTATTTTGTTGTGCATTGGCGAAATTTATCAGTTTTAATTAAAGTAAAAGAAAAAAAAAAAAAAAACGAATCCAAAACGTAAACGACGACGTGTCGTGGACACACGACGGCGTCCGCCAACGATTGATTTTTCTTTTTTTTTTTTTTTTTAAATTAATTAACGGAAAAAATAAAAAATAAATCGTCACAGCTGAAGCGGCGGCCACTGCGGCCCCCAAAAAGTTGTGTTATCATCGAATATAAAATATCATTAGAAGCCATTCCGCGAGGCACGATACGATTCAAGTTTAAAAACGAACGATCGAAATAAAAGACTGAAACTGAAAATGACATTATAATTTTGAAAATTTTTTAAATTGGTTCCGATTCCGAATTTTGTCGCGAATTTTTTTTTTTTTTCGGAAGACACATTTTTGTATTATTTCGTGCTAAAAACTACCCAATCGGTTGGAATGTGCGCCGCAATGCGGACAGGTTAGACACTAAAGTATTCTTGATCGGTGCGGTAATTTGTTCATTTCATAACCGTTTCTGATGACATGATTCGTATGTGTGTGTGTTTAATGCGGGATTATATGAACAGTTCCTATGAAAATTCTGGAACATTCGAAAACTTGGGCACCTTTTTCGACCACCTACCTCCTGTTTTTTTGCATTTCTTATCCGATTCTGATTAAAAGTTTGTGCGCAAGCTCAAAACGGGATTATATGAACAGTTTCTATGAAAATTCTGGAACATTCGAAAACTTGGGCACCTTTTTCGACCACCTACCTCCTGTTTTTTTTCATTTCTTATCCGATTCTGATTAAAAGTTTGTGCGCAAGCTCAAAACGGGATTATATGAACAGTTCCTATGAAAATTCTGGAACATTCGAAAACTTGGGCACCTTTTTCGACCACCTACCTCCTGTTTTTTTGCATTTCTTATCCGATTTTGATTAAAAGTTCGTGCGCAAGCTCAAAACGGGATTATATGAACAGTTTCTATGAAAATTCTGGAACATTCGACACCTTGGGCACATTTTTCGACCACGTACCTCCTGTTTTGTCATTTCTAATCCGATTCTTATTAAAAGTTCGTGTGCAAGCTCAAAACGGGATTATATGAACAGTTTCTATGAAAATTCTGGAACATTCGAAAACTTGGGTACCTTTTTCGACCACCTATTACTTGGTAATTTTGTTATTTCTTAACCGATTCTGATGAAATTTCGTATGTGCGAGTTCAATGTAGGATTATGTGAACAATTCATATGAAAATTCTGGAAAATGTGATACCATGGACATCCTTCCTGGAACATGGTAATCCATTCATTTCATAACCGTTTCTGATCAAATTTCGTGTACGAGCTCAAAGTGGAATTCTATAAACAATTCCTATGAACTTTTTCATGAAAATTCGATTCATTGGGCAGTTTTTCCGACCACCTACCTCCTGGTACTTGGTAATTCGTTCATTTCATAACCGATTCTGATGAAATTTCGTATGCTGCTCGTATACAAACCGTGATTACATAAACCAGTTCCTATGAAAATTCCCCTGGACAGTTTTGCATTTCGTTTAACCATCAATATTGTTGCGCCGTACCAAAGTAATAGAGACGGTCATAAAATTAGTCGGGCAACCGTTTTTCTGGCACAAAAAACAATTTACAATTACCATGAATAAATAAAAAAATAATTTTTGAAAAATCGTTAAATCGGAATAAATAAATAAATAAAGACCAATTATTAAATTAAAAGAAACATTCACCACAATCCAACAATAATAATACAAAAAAATATATAATAATAAAAAACTAATTAGATTAACCGGCGTGAAAAAACAAGATGGCGGCGGCGGATAATTATAAATTTTTAATTTTAAAAATGTACAAATAATAATTAATTTTAATTTTAAGATATATTATGTACGCATGCGCGTGTCGTCGCGTATGCCAAAACGTGATCGTCGTGTGAATTATCTTCTTTCCCGTTATTTGTTTTTGTTGTTGTTGTTGTTGTTGCATCAAACTTGAACCCAAACACAAAAATCAAACAAAAAAAAAAATGTGAATAAATAATGTACCAATTTTTGGATTGGTAACATTGTGAAAAAACTGAAAAATTCGAAATGAATAATAAATATTTGAAATAAATATTTCATAATTTTATTTTTGTAAATTATTCGTAAAAATTCTAGAAATAAAAGCTTAAACCAATTATTGAATAAACAAAAAATGTAATACAATAATTATATTAATTTAAAAAAAAATAAGTCATATACCACCGTCACCGCCGTCCCACCTCTGCCGCAGCCAGAACAAATGAAATGAATAGTATATTTTTATGACAAGTCGTTGGAATCTTGTTAAGATTGATTTACATGAATCGAATCGATTTGCCAACGCTTGTGTTACTTTCAAATTAGCCAGAATTTGCAATAGCGCACAATTATTAAGAAACGCTTTTTGGGTGCCATTGAATTTTGTTCACAATCGAACATATCTAGCTCATCCACTTGCCTCTGCGCAATTGGCATCCACAACAGAATTCTCTTTAAGCGTGATTATTGGCGATATTAGTGACAATGACCATACGACATTTTTCGTGCGACTTTTTACCACAACTTTCAGTGTCTAGATGAAGGTGATTGCAATTGCCTCACTACTTTTTAACACTTGAACGACAAGGACACCGACGATGATGACGACCACACATTTTCAATACTATTCAAAATAAAAAAACCATACTATTCATTTCTGATTCGGAAGCGGTCGATGGGGACGGCGGCATACAAATATATTTATTTACTGGTATATGGACCATTTATTTAAGAAAATATCGAAATCTAACGGTATTTAGTTTTATTTATTTAATTTTTTTTTTTTTTTTCATTTGGTTTTGTTTTCGTAAAAGAAAATGTATGAAATTATAAAATTGTAAACGAAAATTGTATTTAAATTGAAAATTGAAATAAAAAATAATATACATTTAAGAGAAAAAAGCTTTGTTTTATTTGTGGTTATGTGTTTTTTCTGATAGCAATTAATTCTGGTGTAATGGAAAACCAAAAAAAAAACTTAGATTTCAGGTCATTTTCAAGGAATTGGATTTTTTTCAATGTTTTCTTCAGCATTTTTGGGATTTTGTACTAGGCGAGCAGAATTACCAGGAGATAACATTTTTTTTTGTTTTTCATTTTTGACCCACTTAGAGGCGGAATTTTCGAAAGATCTCAACGGATTCTTGTTCGCACGATAAGCCCCGATCGTTTGAGCCTATTTCCAGCAATATTTTTTGAAAATATTTCCTAAAAAAACATCCATGTTTTTATGTTACCAAAAGATAGGTAATTTAATTACCTATCATTTGATACCTATCCCACCCGCCCACCACTTCAAACGGCTGAGTTATAGCGTTTTTAAAAAATCCATAAAAATTTCCACTAAAATACCAGGCAATTTTCGGATGAAGTAACAGTCGCGCAGAATTACCAGGAGGCAAATTTTTTTTTAAAATTTTTTTGTTTTTCATTTTTGACCCACTTAGAGGCGGAATTTTCGAAAGATCTCAACGGATTCTTGTTCGCACGATAAGCCCCGATCGTTTGAGCCTATTTCCAGCCATATTCTTTGAATTTTTTTTTGGAAAAAAGGGTCATGTTTTTATGTTACCAAAAGATAGGTAATTTAATTACCTATCATTTGATACATATCCCACCCGCCCACCACTTCAAACGGCTGAGTTATAGCGTTTTTAAAAAATCCATAAAAATTTCCACTAAAATACCAGGCAATTTTCGGATGAAGTAACAGTCGCGCAGAATTACCAGGAGGCAAATTTTTTTTTAAAATTTTTTTGTTTTTCATTTTTGACCCACTTAGAGGCGGAATTTTCGAAAGATCTCAACGGATTCTTGTTCGCACGATAAGCCCCGATCGTTTGAGCCTATTTCCAGCCATATTTTTTGAATTTTTTTTTGGAAAAAAGGGTCATGTTTTTATGTTACCAAAAGATAGGTTATGTAATTACCTATCGTTTGATATCTATCCCACCCGCCTACCACTTCAAATGGCTGAGTTATAGCGTTTTTAAAAATTCCATAAAAATTTCCACTAAAATACCAAGCAATTTTCGGATGAAGTAACAGTCGCGCAGAATTACCAGGAGGCAAATTTTTTTTTAAAATTTTTTTGTTTTTCATTTTTGACCCACTTAGAGGCGGAATTTTCGAAAGATCTCAACGGATTCTTGTTCGCACGATAAGCCCCGATCGTTTGAGCCTATTTCCAGCCATATTCTTTGAATTTTTTTTTGGAAAAAAGGGTCATGTTTTTATGTTACCAAAAGATAGGTAATTTAATTACCTATCATTTGATACATATCCCACCCGCCCACCACTTCAAACGGCTGAGTTATAGCGTTTTTAAAAAATCCATAAAAATTTCCACTAAAATACCAGGCAATTTTCGGATGAAGTAACAGTCGCGCAGAATTACCAGGAGGCAAATTTTTTTTTAAAATTTTTTTGTTTTTCATTTTTGACCCACTTAGAGGCGGAATTTTCGAAAGATCTCAACGGATTCTTGTTCGCACGATAAGCCCCGATCGTTTGAGCCTATTTCCAGCAATATTTTTTGAAAATATTTCCTAAAAAAACATCCATGTTTTTATGTTACCAAAAGATAGGTAATTTAATTACCTATCATTTGATACCTATCCCACCCGCCCACCACTTCAAACGGCTGAGTTATAGCGTTTTTAAAAAATCCATAAAAATTTCCACTAAAATACCAGGCAATTTTCGGATGAAGTAACAGTCGCGCAGAATTACCAGGAGGCAAATTTTTTTTTTAAATTTTTTTGTTTTTCATTTTTGACCCACTTAGAGGCGGAATTTTCGAAAGATCTCAACGGATTCTTGTTCGCACGATCACCCCCGATCGTTTGAGCCTATTTCCAGCCATAATTTTTCACGAAATTTTCCGAAATTTTCATTTTTTGTTTTTAATTTTTGACCCACTTAGAGGCGGAATTTTCGAAAAATCTCAACGGATTCTTGTTGGCACGATGACCCCCGATCGTTTGAGCCTATTTTCAGCCATATTTCCTTTTTTGACCTGGAAAAGAGTGGGTTATAACCTCATGCCGAAAAAATTTTTTTGCCCGTAGGACATTCATATTTTCAGGGATTGTAGAGCTCGGAAAAAAAACACTTTCTGTCGACCACTTTTTCCGATTTCCCTCGGGGGGCGGAGCTACGGAGCTTCAAAAGTACCAAATTTGGCACTTTTGGACCCCTATATCTCCGAGAAAACTCAATATTTTCCCATGAGCTTCTCACCAGTGATAGTCCTCAGTGAGGGCTACAAATTATATTAAGTGGGTGACTTTCTATCTGTATGGGTTTTCGGGCTATGGCTGCCTAAAGTTCGGAAAATCATTTGCAGACCAATCGTAAGGTACCTGGGGAATTGGCAAAATCTCAATTTCCAAAAATGTAATGATGCAGAAATGTAACGAAAAGTTCAATCTAGGTTTTGAGAACTTTTTGGAATTTTCCAATGGGAAATACGGATTTTCCAGGAACAACGAAAAACATCGATTTTTGCATGTTTTCAAATGAGAATTTTCCGGCTTTTCCAATCGAATTTTCCAATATCCTATTTACCACAGATAGTAGACTATATGCCACGTTCTTTAAGCTACGACACAACTCTTTAAGTCTAATAGTTTTCTCACAATAATTGCTCAAACTTAGGCTTGCACAAAAAAACCAAAATCTTAAATCGGTCATAAGTCGACCTACAGATTTCTCTCGGAAAAAGTCCAGAAGCTTTATTGTGCGCCTTAAGATCCTCTATAAAACGGCCGTAACAAAAATTGGCTACCTAATTTATTAGCTCCCGGAAAATCAAAAATCTCGTTTTGAGAAATTCCTGAAATTTTCTCCAGCCGTAAGTTGATGACTTACAGATGTCTTATTGCCATAAATGGATTTAGATGGTAAAAGTACTGAGGGAGTGGTACTGAAAATTTTTCATAACCATTACAGTTTTCCCGGAATTTTCCGATTAAAATTAAAATTTTCCGAATTTTCGTCAAATTTTCCAGATGTCTTAGTCAGAATATTAGAAACATTTTTTACCACTAGAGGACCCGAATTTATTTACGGGTTTTCCCGGAATTTTCATATAAAGGTTTCATACGCATGGTGAAAATTCCATATTTTTACGTTACCAAAAGTTAGGTAATCTAATTACCTATCGTTTGATACCGTTCCCATCCTCCTACCACTTCAAATGGCTGAGCTAGTATTTTTACCGTGTACTAACTTTATCATCATTTCTCCACAAATTTACCTTCAAAATATTTTCAATTTTCCTTAAATTTCCCTAATATCAGTTTTCATCACTATATTTTCACGGGCCGTACCAGAATTTCCATTTAAAGTTTTGCATATGAAGTCATTTCCTTTTATTTAACTTTTTCCTTTCCTTTCGAAATAATGTAAACAAGAAACTAAAACATCGTTGGTGTTGGAGTTTGTTATTATCTTCTTCTTCTTCTTTTATTATATTTATTTACATACGATTTTTTGATAATATTGTAATAGGTAACAGGCGAACAGAATCACATGTCGGTGAAAATATTATTTAATTTTTATTTATTTACAAATTTATTGTACGCGAATGAGAATACAATAACAAAATCAACAAAATATAAAAACAACAAATTAAAGAAGAAGAAGATAATAACAAACACCAACAATGTTTTCGTTTCTTGTTTACATCATTTTTACGAATGGAAAGGAAAAAGTTAAATAAAAAGAAATGATTGTATTTGTTGTTTTCGTGTGTAACTTTATTTTAATTTTTTACATAATTATTTTTAGTTTTTCTATAGACTTAAAAAATGTTAATTTTCTTCATGCATTGCGAAACTTTAAATGAAAATTCTGGAAAAACTAGTGAAAATACGGTGATGAAAACTGATAGTAATTTAATTACATATCATTTGATACCTATCCCACCAGCCCACCACTTCAAACGGCTGAGTTATGGTGTTTTTTAAAAATCCATAATAAATTTCCACTAAAATACCAGGCAATTTTGGGATGAAGTAACAGTCGCGCAGAATTACCAGGAGGCAAATTTTTTTTTTAAATTTTTTTGTTTTTCATTTTTGACCCACTTAGAGGCGGAATTTTCGAAAAATCTCAACGGATTCTTGTTGGCACGATGACCCCCGATCGTTTGAGCCTATTTTCAGCCATATTTCCTTTTTTGACCTGGAAAAGAGTGGGTTATAACCTCATGCCGAAAAAATTTTTTTGCCCGTAGGACATTCATATTTTCAGGGATTGTAGTGCTCGGAAAAAAAACATTTTCTGTCGACCACTTTTTCCGACTTCCCTCGGGGGGCGGAGCTACAGAGCTTCAAAAGTACCAAATTTGGCACTTTTGGACCCCTGTATCTCCGGGAAAACTCAATATTTTCCCATGAGCTTCTCACCAGTGATAGTCCTCAGTGACGGCTACAAATTATATTATGGGGGTAATTTTCTATCTGTATGGGTTTTCGGGCTATGGCTGCCGAAAGTTCGGAAAATCATTTGCAGACTAATCTTAAGGTACCTGGGGAATTGGCAAAAACTCAATTTCCAAAAATGTAATGATGCAGAAATGTAAAGAAAAGAAAAATCTAAGTTTTGAGAATATTCTGGAATATTCCAATGGGAAATACGGATTTTCCAAGAACAAAGAAAAACATTGATTTTTGCATGTTTTCAATTGGGAATTTTCCGGCTTTTCAAGTGGAATTTTCCAATATCCTATTTATCACAAATAGTAGTCTATATGCTACGTTCTTTTAGCCCCTCCATGACTCTTTAAGTCTAACAGTTTTCTCACAATAATTGCTGAAACTTATGCTTACACGAAAATTCCAAAATATTAAATCGGTCATAAGTCGACCTACAGATTTCTCACGGAAAAAGTCCAGAAGCTTTATTGTGCGCCTTAAGATCCTCTATAAAATGGCCTTAACAAAAATTGGCTACCTAATTTATTAGCTCCCGGAAAATCAAAAATCTCGTTTTGAGAAATTCCTGAAATTTTCTCCAGCCGTAAGTTGATGACTTACAGATAACTTATAGCCATAAACGGATTTAGTTGGTAAAAGTACTGAGGGAGTGGTACTGAAAATTTTTCGTAACCATTACAGTTTTCCCGGAATTTTCCGATTAAAATTAAAATTTCCCGGAGTTTCCTCAAATTTTCCAGATGTCTTGGTTAGAATATTAGAAATATTTTTTACCACTAGAGGGCTCGGATTTATTTACGGGTTTTCCCAGAATTTTCATATAAAGGTTTCATACGCATGGTGAAAATTCCATATTTTTGTGTTACCAAAAGTTAGGTAATCTAATTACCTATCGTTTGATACCGTTCCCATCCTCCTACCACTTCAAATGGCTGAGCTAGGATTTTTACCGTGTACCAACTTTATCATCATTTTTCCACTAATTTACCTTCAAAGTATTTTCGATTTTCCTTAAATTTCCCTACTATCAGTTTTCATCACCGTATTTTCACTAGTTTTTCCAGAATTTTCATTTAAAGTTTCGCAATGCATGAAGAAAATTAACATTTTTTAAGTCTATAGAAAAACTAAAAATAATTATGTAAAAAATTAAAATAAAGTTACACACGAAAACAACAAATACAATCATTTCTTTTTATTTAACTTTTTCCTTTCCATTCGTAAAAATGATGTAAACAAGAAACGAAAACATTGTTGGTGTTTGTTATTATCTTCTTCTTCTTTAATTTGTTGTTTTTATATTTTGTTGATTTTGTTATTGTATTCTCATTCGCGTACAATAAATTTGTAAATAAATAAAAATTAAATAATATTTTCACCGACATGTGATTCTGTTCGCCTGTTACCTATTACAATATTATCAAAAAATCGTATGTAAATAAATATAATAAAAGAAGAAGAAGAAGATAATAACAAACTCCAACACCAACGATGTTTTAGTTTCTTGTTTACATTATTTCGAAAGGAAAGGAAAAAGTTAAATAAAAGGAAATGACTTCATATGCAAAACTTTAAATGGAAATTCTGGTACGGCCCGTGAAAATATAGTGATGAAAACTGATATTAGGGAAATTTAAGGAAAATTGAAAATATTTTGAAGGTAAATTTGTGGAGAAATGATGATAAAGTTAGTACACGGTAAAAATACTAGCTCAGCCATTTGAAGTGGTAGGAGGATGGGAACGGTATCAAACGATAGGTAATTAGATTACCTAACTTTTGGTAACGTAAAAATATGGAATTTTCACCATGCGTATGAAACCTTTATATGAAAATTCCGGGAAAACCCGTAAATAAATTCGGGTCCTCTAGTGGTAAAAAATGTTTCTAATATTCTGACTAAGACATCTGGAAAATTTGACGAAAATTCGGAAAATTGTAATTTTAATCGGAAAATTCCGGGAAAACTGTAATGGTTATGAAAAATTTTCAGTACCACTCCCTCAGTACTTTTACCATCTAAATCCATTTATGGCAATAAGACATCTGTAAGTCATCAACTTACGGCTGGAGAAAATTTCAGGAATTTCTCAAAACGAGATTTTTGATTTTCCGGGAGCTAATAAATTAGGTAGCCAATTTTTGTTACGGCCGTTTTATAGAGGATCTTAAGGCGCACAATAAAGCTTCTGGACTTTTTCCGAGAGAAATCTGTAGGTCGACTTATGACCGATTTAAGATTTTGGTTTTTTTGTGCAAGCCTAAGTTTGAGCAATTATTGTGAGAAAACTATTAGACTTAAAGAGTTGTGTCGTAGCTTAAAGAACGTGGCATATAGTCTACTATCTGTGGTAAATAGGATATTGGAAAATTCGATTGGAAAAGCCGGAAAATTCTCATTTGAAAACATGCAAAAATCGATGTTTTTCGTTGTTCCTGGAAAATCCGTATTTCCCATTGGAAAATTCCAAAAAGTTCTCAAAACCTAGATTGAACTTTTCGTTACATTTCTGCATCATTACATTTTTGGAAATTGAGATTTTGCCAATTCCCCAGGTACCTTACGATTGGTCTGCAAATGATTTTCCGAACTTTAGGCAGCCATAGCCCGAAAACCCATACAGATAGAAAGTCACCCACTTAATATAATTTGTAGCCCTCACTGAGGACTATCACTGGTGAGAAGCTCATGGGAAAATATTGAGTTTTCTCGGAGATATAGGGGTCCAAAAGTGCCAAATTTGGTACTTTTGAAGCTCCGTAGCTCCGCCCCCCGAGGGAAATCGGAAAAAGTGGTCGACAGAAAGTGTTTTTTTTCCGAGCTCTACAATCCCTGAAAATATGAATGTCCTACGGGCAAAAAAATTTTTTCGGCATGAGGTTATAACCCACTCTTTTCCAGGTCAAAAAAGGAAATATGGCTGAAAATAGGCTCAAACGATCGGGGGTCATCGTGCCAACAAGAATCCGTTGAGATTTTTCGAAAATTCCGCCTCTAAGTGGGTCAAAAATTAAAAACAAAAAATGAAAATTTCGGAAAATTTCGTGAAAAATTATGGCTGGAAATAGGCTCAAACGATCGGGGGTGATCGTGCGAACAAGAATCCGTTGAGATCTTTCGAAAATTCCGCCTCTAAGTGGGTCAAAAATGAAAAACAAAAAAATTTAAAAAAAAAATTTGCCTCCTGGTAATTCTGCGCGACTGTTACTTCATCCGAAAATTGCCTGGTATTTTAGTGGAAATTTTTATGGAATTTTTAAAAACGCTATAACTCAGCCATTTGAAGTGGTAGGCGGGTGGGATAGATATCAAACGATAGGTAATTACATAACCTATCTTTTGGTAACATAAAAACATGACCCTTTTTTCCAAAAAAAAATTCAAAAAATATGGCTGGAAATAGGCTCAAACGATCGGGGCTTATCGTGCGAACAAGAATCCGTTGAGATCTTTCGAAAATTCCGTCTCTAAGTGGGTCAAAAGTGAAAAACAAAAAAATTTAAAAAAAAAATTTGCCTCCTGGTAATTCTGCGCGACTGTTACTTCATCCGAAAATTGCCTGGTATTTTAGTGGAAATTTTTATGGATTTTTTAAAAACGCTATAACTCAGCCATTTGAAGTGGTAGGCGGGTGGGATAGATATCAAACGATAGGTAATTACATAACCTATCTTTTGGTAACATAAAAACATGACCCTTTTTTCCAAAAAAAAATTCAAAAAATATGGCTGGAAATAGGCTCAAACGATCGGGGCTTATCGTGCGAACAAGAATCCGTTGAGATCTTTCGAAAATTCCGCCTCTAAGTGGGTCAAAAATGAAAAACAAAAAAATTTAAAAAAAAAATTTGCCTCCTGGTAATTCTGCGCGACTGTTACTTCATCCGAAAATTGCCTGGTATTTTAGTGGAAATTTTTATGGAATTTTTAAAAACGCTATAACTCAGCCATTTGAAGTGGTAGGCGGGTGGGATAGATATCAAACGATAGGTAATTACATAACCTATCTTTTGGTAACATAAAAACATGACCCTTTTTTCCAAAAAAAAATTCAAAAAATATGGCTGGAAATAGGCTCAAACGATCGGGGCTTATCGTGCGAACAAGAATCCGTTGAGATCTTTCGAAAATTCCGTCTCTAAGTGGGTCAAAAGTGAAAAACAAAAAAATTTAAAAAAAAAATTTGCCTCCTGGTAATTCTGCGCGACTGTTACTTCATCCGAAAATTGCCTGGTATTTTAGTGGAAATTTTTATGGATTTTTTAAAAACGCTATAACTCAGCCATTTGAAGTGGTAGGCGGGTGGGATAGATATCAAACGATAGGTAATTACATAACCTATCTTTTGGTAACATAAAAACATGACCCTTTTTTCCAAAAAAAAATTCAAAAAATATGGCTGGAAATAGGCTCAAACGATCGGGGCTTATCGTGCGAACAAGAATCCGTTGAGATCTTTCGAAAATTCCGTCTCTAAGTGGGTCAAAAGTGAAAAACAAAAAAATTTAAAAAAAAAATTTGCCTCCTGGTAATTCTGCGCGACTGTTACTTCATCCGAAAATTGCCTGGTATTTTAGTGGAAATTTTTATGGAATTTTTAAAAACGCTATAACTCAGCCATTTGAAGTGGTAGGCGGGTGGGATAGATATCAAACGATAGGTAATTACATAACCTATCTTTTGGTAACATAAAAACATGACCCTTTTTTCCAAAAAAAAATTCAAAAAATATGGCTGGAAATAGGCTCAAACGATCGGGGCTTATCGTGCGAACAAGAATCCGTTGAGATCTTTCGAAAATTCCGTCTCTAAGTGGGTCAAAAGTGAAAAACAAAAAAATTTAAAAAAAAAATTTGCCTCCTGGTAATTCTGCGCGACTGTTACTTCATCCGAAAATTGCCTGGTATTTTAGTGGAAATTTTTATGGATTTTTTAAAAACGCTATAACTCAGCCATTTGAAGTGGTAGGCGGGTGGGATAGATATCAAACGATAGGTAATTACATAACCTATCTTTTGGTAACATAAAAACATGACCCTTTTTTCCAAAAAAAAATTCAAAAAATATGGCTGGAAATAGGCTCAAACGATCGGGGCTTATCGTGCGAACAAGAATCCGTTGAGATCTTTCGAAAATTCCGCCTCTAAGTGGGTCAAAAATGAAAAACAAAAAAATTTAAAAAAAAAATTTGCCTCCTGGTAATTCTGCGCGACTGTTACTTCATCCGAAAATTGCCTGGTATTTTAGTGGAAATTTTTATGGAATTTTTAAAAACGCTATAACTCAGCCATTTGAAGTGGTAGGCGGGTGGGATAGATATCAAACGATAGGTAATTACATAACCTATCTTTTGGTAACATAAAAACATGACCCTTTTTTCCAAAAAAAAATTCAAAAAATATGGCTGGAAATAGGCTCAAACGATCGGGGCTTATCGTGCGAACAAGAATCCGTTGAGATCTTTCGAAAATTCCGTCTCTAAGTGGGTCAAAAGTGAAAAACAAAAAAATTTAAAAAAAAAATTTGCCTCCTGGTAATTCTGCGCGACTGTTACTTCATCCGAAAATTGCCTGGTATTTTAGTGGAAATTTTTATGGAATTTTTAAAAACGCTATAACTCAGCCATTTGAAGTGGTAGGCGGGTGGGATAGATATCAAACGATAGGTAATTAAATTATCTATCATCTGGGAACATAAAATCCTGGATATTTTTTCGTAAATATTTCCAAAAAATATGGCTGGAAATAGGCTCAAACGATCGGGGGTCATCGTGCGAACAAGAATCCGTTGAGATTTTTCAAAAATTCCGCCTCTAAGTGGGTCAAAAATGAAAAACAAAATAAAATAATGCCTCCTGGTAATTCTGCTCTCGTGTTACCAAATCCGAAAATTAACGAGAGATGAAATGGAAAGAGTATCTAATAAACTCATTTCAGATTATAAATTCGTAGATACCCTATCCTCAACCCACAAATAAATAAAAGGACGACAACGGTTGATTTATTTTAAATGAAATTTTAAGTTTTTATTCAATTATTCTAATTGTTTCTATAATTTAATTTTTAATTACAGTTGCTAATTAATTTAATTAATTTAATTTCGTTTATTTATTTCTTCTTATATTTAATTTAATTATAATTTATTTAATTGTTTATTGGTGCGGACATCAAAGCTGAGACGAAATCCGATGCCAGATTAATGTGTGATGTAAATGTATTCCAAATGGTGGTGGTGATGGTGGTGGATTTTCTTCCTGTCTCACGAAACCTATTTGAGAAGATAAAATTAAAAAGTTATTAGTTATTATTTTACAGATGTTAAAATAGAATTTTAATTGAATTATTTCTTACCATTTTCAAGCAATTTGTATCAGGCGAGCAGCACATCCACCGGCATCATTTCTTTCCAAAATTTAATTCCAGTGTATTGTTGAACGAAAAACTTCGCATTTCTTATCATTTTCCAGAATTTGTATCCGGCGAGCATCACATCCAGCCAGCATTTCTTTCTAAAATTTAATTCCAGTGTATTGTTGAACCAAAATCTCCGCATTTCTTATCATTTTCAAGGAATTTGTATCAGTCGAGCATCACATCCACCGGCAGCATCTCTTTCCAAAATTTAATTCCAGTGTATTGTTAAACCAAAAACTCCGCATTTCTTACCATTTTCCAGAATTTGTATCAGACGAGCAGCACATCCACCGGCAGCATTTCTTTCCACAATTTAATTCCAGTGTAATTGTTGAACCAAAAACTTCGCATTTCTTATCATTTTCAAGGAATTTGTATCGGTCGAGAATCACATCCACCGGCAGCATCTCTTTCCAAAATTTCATTCCGCTGTATTGTTGAACCAAAACAATAATTATTTTAAAACCTATTTTCAATTGCGATTACGATTTATAAAAATTTAATTATTTTCTCCGATTTTTTTCTTTATCAGTTACATAACAATGTGTCTTGGTGTGTGTGTGTGTGTGTGTGTGTGTTTGGTACATTTTATTCAAAATAAATATAATTAATATTTTTATTTCAATGAAATTAATGAGATAATAATTAAAAATAAACTGTAAAATTTATGAATTGTAATTATTATGTGAAAAAAACGAGAAGATAATTTTAATCGCAATTGCTATTTTTAAAATATATTTAATATTTTAATTATTTTAAATGATTTTTTATTATTATTATTATTATTATTATTAACATTAATATTAGTATTATTGATAACGTCAATGGTTTCGGTTTGGTTGTGTGTCGCGGTTGGTTATCAATATCTGAAACCAAAATTATATAGAATAAAATTTAATAATAAGAAGTTTAAAATTCATTGAACGGAATAATTTATTAAAAATGTGCGATATTTTCATATATGAAAAAAAATGCAGTTAATTAAATATATTTCTTTGGTAATTATTGTTGGTAATTGTACAACAACAACAACAACAACAACAACAACAACAACATCGAACGATGCCCAACTATTTATAAATAATGAAATGGGTAAGTTAAAAATGAAATTCAATGTAACCGAAAAAATTTTTAATAAATAATAAATAAACGGTGGGTTAATCATAAGATGGTCGAGAGATGATTTACAAAGACTATACGTGCCCAAGACACAGAGAACCCCTGGTTAACATTACAAACACTAAACCAACATTTCAATTGAGAGCACATGCCATTCAATTATACATTTTGGACACCTTACGCATAACAATTCAATTCAATTCAAAATTTTGGAACGTATATTTTCTTCTAAAGATCAACAATGTCTATCCACACACACACACACCGCTATATCGACACAATTTATCTATCGACACATAATGGTAACGACAACTAATTGAATACTGAATGAGATTATATATTCCAAAAATTGTCTACCATTGTTGGTACACACTATAAAAGAAAATCTAATAAACTGAGCCGACAATTATTTAGAGAATATTTTGGAGCGAATATGGAAAGGTGGTTGCGTAACGAGTGAGTAAATCGTTTAAATTCCGTCACATTAAGACATTGCAGGCGATATGAATAACAAAGTATCACTTCTTACCGCACATGTGTACCGGAGGCGAGGTAACCGAATTCCTGAATTGTCGATTGTGCTGTGCCATCATCGAAGTTATTCGGTGAAGTGCAGCATTGTACATTCAACCTGTCTGGCAAATGTTTGGACTTATAGTGCGACGCTATATTCTTAGGAAAAAAAATTGTGTTTTTCCACTTTGCCTCCATTCCCAAATCCAAAATACAATTTTTATTTCTAATTCGTTTTTTTTCTCCAATTTTTTTTCCAGACCATAAAACAATACGAATAAATTGTTTGCAAGATATTCAAATTGAATTCGATACAATAAATTATAAAAATCGATTACAAATTGGGGCCAACGAAATTATAAAAATTGAAATAATAAATTTCGATAACATAAAAAATGTTGGTTATGCAATTTTACAATTACATTCATTTCATTATAATTTAATATTATCGGATAATAATACGTTGGACTATCATCATTATCAAAGTGGTACAAATATAGGTTTTGTTGTACGACGTAGCCACCGTAGCAGCGCAACAAATCAACCTAAACAATTCTATTATATTCATAATCGGGCAGAGAATGTAGTTGTTGATGCTCTATTAATATTGATATTATATAGTGACGCGGTGCCGTCGATACCCGGTGCTTGTAATATGGAATTGGCCGTTATCGAATCACCAATCATAACAATTAAACATAAATATTATTATGAAATGGGTGGTGATGGGATGACGAACGGTGTCAGCGGAGCCGACGACACACCATTAAAAAAATCTATATATTTATATGTTGATACACCGTTGGCCGGCGCTACAGTTAACTCTTCGATTATGTTGGACACAAACACTATGGATCGTTCATCGGATGCCACCGGTCGCCGTCACATTATTTTAACATCACCAAACGCTGTTAACGATGATGACATGGAGTGTACGCAAAAATTCACCTATCGTCATTATGAATTGCAAATGTTACGCGATGACTATACAGTGAACAAATATTTTGAAAATATTGAAAAAATGTTGTTACCCCAAGACATTATTAAAAATGGAAAATTGGTAATTTATTGTAATATTATTAATTATTCAAACATTCTTATAATCGGCTGTTGGCTATAATTTTTGGGTTGTATGAAATGAAAGTGTTAAAATAAAAGTTCAAAGATACAAATGGCCGTAATGGTGCAAAGCCTCCAACAACCCACAGCCGCCCTTTATAAAATTATAACATTATCATTTCATTTGTGTTTACCATTTTACAGAGCCACTCAAGAATTCGACCAACCAATCGTAAATTATATATTTCGGTGCCGGGTACCGGACGTATTTTTGCAACAATTGTTTATGATGACACCCAACAACAACAACAACAACAACAACACAACAATTTAACAACCACCAACAATCTAATGTCAGCCTATGTTCCTGCATTTACCATTTCTTGTGACAACGATTTAAATGATAATGTTCATTTAAAATGTAATCCATTCGATGGTAAGTGTAAAAAATTTTTTAATAATTAATAATTATATATTGAAAATGTAACGTGTGCGCTTGCGTGTGTGTGTGTGTGTGTGTGTGTGTGTGTGTGTGTGTGCGTATGGCATTTGCGTATTATATTTTATAATAATATAACGTTATCTAATCAAGGAAATTATTTATATGCGACGATATTATTGAAATCACCCTTCAACCCCTAGTCAATTGTGTTCAATGATCTGTATATATGTGTGTGTGTGTGTGTGTGTGTACCACCAGAGAAATACTATTGTGCACACACACACACACACATATTTATTCATAATCTTAATGCTAAACTTAATAATAATATTAGGAAAAATTTTAATTGTATCATTAAATTCCGGATATTCTTATTTTCTAATCAAATGATATATGTTTTTGATTTTAAGTCAACGGGCGGAAACGGGGTGAGGGGAGGGAGGGTGGTGGTTGATGGAAATTTAAGTGGATATTAAAAATATAAGTTTTTTTTTTTTTGGAAAACCAACAGTGGATTTTGGTGATAGAAAATTTTGTATGCGGCCGAACAATTTTTATAGCTGGCGTTTCATTTGGTCCCGTCAAAGAACAGAATGGTTGGCACTGCGAAGATACAATTTTGAATTAGACAAGTTGTACGCGGGGTCAACCAAATATTGTCAAAAAACAATCAAGATCAATAGATTGAGATCGGCTGTTGGACACGTAGAACGCGCATGGAGGAGGAGCGTGTGCCAAAAAAACCGGTTAAATAGTAAACCAGAGGGTAGAAGGAGAGCCGCAGAAGACCTAAGGCGAGATGGCTAGATGTCGAGTAAACTGTGATATAAAGATCCTAAAAATTCTGGGGTTTGGAAGACATTAACAGTGCGGATAGGTCAGGTTGGAAATGTGTGTGTTGGAGCGGAAGGCTAAAACCGCACCCGGGTTGTAACCGGCCATGGAGTAAGTAAGTAAGTAAGTTTCACAACAGTTTCTTGGCCAATACCCAATAGCAATTTGTTATAGGGATTTTTTTTCTCCGGCCAATTAACCACAGTGCGTAAAATCCATTGATAAACGGTCAAATGAAAAAGAGTAGGTTCCAGAAGTGGCACTTCACATAGAAAATTTCATTTTTGTAAATCGATTTGAGAAATTAAAGAATACATAAGAATTCCAGGCAGTCACATCGATTCTTCTGAACCACTAATCAAATAATTCCCAGATTTTATGATCAATTATAAATAAATAAATTAAAAACACACCCACACACAGTTAATATACAATAAGTTCTCCCCTGATATCACGTTCCGATGGAACTACATGTGATGCTTATGGAGATATTTATTTGTTAATATTTTCGCAAATGTCTGGCTCTTATTAATTTTAATATTTATAAATTAATTAATTAATTAACTGTATGTTTTTATGTTTTATGCCTTTGACAGATAACAATATATTTCAATTTTCCTATGGCATTTTAATAATTGTAAATTTATTACGTGCATATTTTGGTATCCAATTTGAATTACCAATATTTCTATTTGATTTATGGTTTGTAAATGGTTTTATCGTTGATGCGGTGCTGGTGTCCAGTAACTACATAAATAATATCGTTTATTTATTAATTATTTATTTTATAAATTCTATAATTTGTACAGTGTTAATAATACGATTTCTAACATTTCGATTGATATGCAAATTTTTAAGTATTTTTTTAATTGGTATAATTATCATTATGTTTGTACATTTTTGTGTTCACAATGTACATAATTTTTGGATGGTATCGGATGGCGACAGTGGCACAACAACGATAACGAACAAGAATACAAATGGTTTTGAAAAATTTTGGTATGGCACAATTGGCGGTGCCACAATCGAAATGGAATTATTAATTTATTTTATCGTATATTTTTTCATTATTATATTATTTAATTGGGCCATAAATATGTGGTGGTGGTGGCCGTCAACCATTTTCCTAATCGATATTATTCGTAATTCAACATTGGGTGGCTACATTTTCGTACAATGTATGGCGATGATGCGTGGCCAACATTTTAGCTACTTTCTAATTAATGCATTTCGTATTATTACGATACGAAATTATGGTCTCGGTGACATTACAATTGCATTCGAATTGGAGGGTAAGTTTTTAATGCATTCCGTTTTTTTAATTTTAGTAAATTTATTATTTATTTATTAAATCGTTTTTTTTTTCATCATCCTCTCCAAATCCCCTCCCCGTCTAGATTTCATATTAGTTGGCATTTGGATATTTATTACAATCACTGGTTTTATAATGCAATGGAAAATGCATTCATTTGGAATTTGTAATCAATTACAATTAGTCGAATAAATTTATTTTATAATAATTGGTTGGTGTTGTTGCCATCATCGTCAAAGTAAACACAATGTGTGTAAATACAATGATCATGTGAACCAAATAAGTAAATGGTGCAGATGATCGATCGGTTTCGGTTAAAGTTTGTCAATTATTTTACTGTAGCAAAATAAAAAATATTGTTAAAAATTTTCAATTTTCAAAAGTACAAATAAAAAATAAATACAGTTTATTAATTAATTAGATGTTTTTAATTTTAATCATTACTTTAGCGTTCCGAAAGCGGCTGCATACACAATTTTAGCTAATTGCTGGAAATTGTTTGGAAGAATTGTACTGTAAAAATTTTATGAATAATATTAATTTTAATTGTCAAGTTATGGATATAAATGGAATTGTTAGAAAGGGAAAAAAATTCAATGTAGGCCTCCCGCCCCACTACTACTCTTCCATTTTAGAGCAATGCACACATTAAAATTGGAGTATTTTCAACGGGTACAGTAAATCTTGATGTAGGTCACGACGATGTCACAATGGTTTTCGTTTTATCCGTAAGGAATGTACAATGAATGTACATTCATCCGGTGACACCACCACTCACGCAAACAAAACAACTTGATGCAGTGTTCCTGAAGAATATGCAGAACATTTATATGAAACATTATTCGAATGAAAGGAAATAGACTTATCCGGGGTATTGTCAATAAATCAATGGAAAATATAATAATCATTTCCACCTGGAATTTCTGGATTGAATTGGAATTTATCAACATTAATAAATTTATTTTATAGTACTCACCACAATTTTTTATATGGCAAAACCACATAAACTGAACAATTGATTTTAATTGAAAAATCGATACGCTTTGAAGATGTTCAAACAAATTTAGATGGCATTTTTTTTTTTGCATTTGTAGATGTTGTCGAAAAAATAATAATAACAGCACCTATGAATATATATTCAGTCAAGCCACCCCCAACCAACAACACACAACAAATCGATGCAGTTACGGTCAACGAATCGTGGGTTTTTCTAAATTCAAACAAACAAATCAATATTATTTTCATGAAAAACCAAAGAAAAAACTTAATTAATATTTCGTTTATTACCTCAACAAAAAAACATTCGTCGGTGGTGGTGGTGGTGATGGTGGTGGTGGTGGTGGTGTTGTTAACATGAACTTTCAATTTTTACATCTGCGCATCAAAAATCCTCAATCAATTTTTGTTGTTGTTTTTTCTAATTAATTACACAATTTTTTTTGTCAAAGAATGAACGATAAATTTTATTGAAATTATTAATTTCCAATTAGATCTTACCTTTGGGCTGATGATGATACAATTTTTTATCGAAACAATTGTTCAAAAACATACAATAAAAATGAGTAACAAGAGGTAAGAAACCGCAAACTATCACCTTCGCCTTCGTTTTTCAATCTTTTCCAACCGATCTCTTCTGTTTTCTCATTACAAAAATCGCCTTTTTTTGTTTTCCTGTGAAATTCTATTATCATCGAATAGCCGGCTACATTAAATCCTAAAAAGAAATAATATTTTTAATTAATAATTTAATTTTTCTTCAGTATCAACGTGAAACAAACTTTAGAGACGCAAAAAAACTATAACCAAAAAAAAAATATATAATCATTATTTTTGACATTGACATTAAAATGTCAAAAGAATGTATTCGTTCAAAATTGTACAGCCGCCACCACAATCGAAAAGTAATAGATTTATTAATCGAAAGAAAAAAATGATAGATGGCACGATGTTTAAAATTGTTTATATAATTTATAAATCTTATCGAACTGGTACACCAATAAATTAAAGGGTTGGCAGAGTGCAATTTTACGGAAAAAAATAAAAAAATACATCTATACACAATATTTTTTATTATTTATACGCCACCGCACCTCCCCAAACTCTAGCATTAGACTTAATTCAATTACTTAATTTCCCATCCGATGCGTACACTAAAACTAATCTAAAAAAAAATTAAAAGCACAATTCTTAAAAAAAAATATAGCCGTTCAATGTTTTCGAACTTATATTAAAAATATTAATAAAAAAATCTATTACAAATTTTATTTCGAACATATTCAAAAACATTTGTCAAAATAATATATTTAAAAGTCATATTTTTGACACATGGCGATGGGTGAGTCGGTTCGTGTATGTGTCCGCTTGAGTGCAAATCAGTGCGGCGAAATGTGAATGGGTGTACGGTGTTTGTGTGTGTGTGTGTGTGTGTCTATTTGTGTGATGTATTGCGTTCGATGCGCGTGTAAATTATATTGTACATTATTTTCTCTACGTGACTTTACAAAATTATTAAATGGCGATTATCATATCAGCGTTGCCATATCACCATTTTATTACACATTTTTATGTACCCATTGCCCAATGTATGCCCGAGGATATATTTTTGCTTCAGATTTGTGTAAATAATAAATGATAGGACGACGACGACTACGACGACGATGATAATTAAAAATGTAATGCAATCGAAAAATAATTTTTATTCTATTTATTATTGTATGATGCGAACGTAAAAAAAATTCATTGCACGGCATTCAAATGTCGTCGCTCTGTCATTCTGTCCACGGGCCATGATGGTGTATGGTATGTGCGTGCTGTCCAGTGCGTATCGTGTATGTATTATTGCAATTGGATGCGATTTTATTGAGCGGCCATTATTATTATTATTATTATTATTAAATAAATAAGTAAATAAATAAATTGAATGTAATAAAAAAAAAAAAAAAACCCCTGGCAGCATTTTCAATTAGTACAAAAAAAAATTTCTTTTAATTTCTTTCAAATTTCCATATAAAAAATCAATGTTTTTCAGACCATACCACATTCTTTTTTTAGGCAATATTCAAAATGCATAATTTGAAATTGTGTCACATGCGAATCATAATAATTGGGTTCCTAACAAAGACAAAAACATATTTACTTTTTCTATACAATAGTTTTAGCAATAGTAATTTTAGAATAACATATGTTTTTTGCAAATAAATTTGTTTGCAGGGCATGAAAATAAGTAAAGAAAAAAAAATGCAGCTTTTCTGCGTAATATCTTTATGTTTAATGTGCGTGCGTACAATGTACGAATTGAGATAAGGAAAAGACAGAAGAAGAAGAAGAAGAACAAACAGCATAACAACAAATATATTTTGTTTGTCTCTGACTGAACGACACAACCAAATTTTCACAATTTTGATTGTTTATCTTTTACATATAACAAATTTTGTTTACGGCGAATTTTATAGCATTTTGTTATCTCTGTTTTGTTAACACACACACACACACACACACACAATCTTTCTTTTACCAACCATTGCATTTCTTTGGCATCGCAACAGCGCAAGTATCGCATTTTGTATATTTATTTATTTATAAATAGAATTACCAATAAAATACAGACAAACACACAACACACACACACACACCACCGCAGGCGAATGCATAGATAGATACGAGAGATATAGAAAAGAAACTGTGTTCGTATTTCGGTTTTTTGCGTTATCGCCGCTTCGTTATTTATTATTATTATTATTATTTAAAATCAGTGTTGCCAATTTATTCATACAATAATTTATGTGTACTTTTATTAAGACACAAATGGCTTTATTAAAACTTAACGTTTTTTATGAAAATGAATATGAAATGTTAAACGTTGACAATTATTTATTATTCAATGTATGTGTGTGTGTGTGTGTGTGTGTGTCTGTGTCATAGGTGAATGATGATCAGAATGAATAAAATAGAATTAAATTTTATTCTATTTTGAGCCAAAAATATTCCAATCACAACAATTCTATTTGAAAGTGAATTTTTTCTTTTTTTTTTGACATAAAATAGAATTGCCGTCCGGACACCATAAATTTTCTGTTTCCTTTTTTTTTGTTTATGTTTTACGTCCCCATTTCTTATTTGATTTCTGTCCGTCCTCGTGTTCAATCCACTTTTGTAATTGTCATCACAATCCCAGCCGCTCAGCTCAAAACGTATATGACCGCGTCATTCACATTTCATTAATTGTTTGCCCATCATCATTTCTCATTTAAATGTCGTATCATTCTTTGTTTACATTACATTGTTCGAAGCCAACGTACACTCACAACCAAAACACGGGCAATTCTTATTAAAAAGATCACTTTGCGAAATTGGAAAAGGTCTTTAAAAAAAAAAAAAACAAGAAAGACGCAATCGGTAACCAAAAATGATGATGGTTGCGAAAAAAAAACTCCCACAAAATGCCAAAAAAAAAAAAATGTCTGGCCAAAAATTGTCGGCAAAATTGATTTACCACGCAACATGTTTGGCAACACTTAACCCAACCATTCAAACATAAACACACAGAAAAAAAAAACCATTTGAAAGATGAAGACACGAAAAATAATGTTGGAAAAAAAAAGCGATTTGTAATACGGTAAAAAAAAAAAAAAACACACAAAATTTAAATTCGATAAAAAAAAAAACCAAAAAAAAATAAAAATAAATAAATAAAGTTTGTGCGAAATTAAAATAAAAACTAATCGAATTTGTAATTTAATTAAGTTAAGTTTTATTTCGTGCAATTGAAAGATTCCAAATAATTTTTCTCGGGAAAGAAAAAAAAAAAAAATTTTTTTTCATTTTCATTTGATTTCGTTTTTTTTTTTTTTCACAAGTTCTTCGAGGGTTCGTTCAGTTGATTTGGTTTTTTTTTGGTTCGTGTTTTTTTTTGTCGTTTTTTCGTTTTTTCGTCTTTTCATTTTCGTGGCGCTGCTGGTGTTGCTGGTGTGTTGATCGCCGCCCGCTCGGTGTCAGTGCGCGTAACTGTTTGTATGAACGAAGCACACACACACACACACACACACACACACAAAAATTTGGTAGTGTAAAAAATATAAATCAAGTGAAAAGTGAAATTTCTTTTTTTCGCTTGCGTTAAGAAAATATAAAAAAAAAATAAAAAATGGATTACATTTTAATTGGTTTGGATTCAAATGGAAAATTAGAACAGTAATCGTAAAGAAAATGTTTTTTATAAACGAATAATTGGCGCGCATCCGTTCGAAAAGAATCGTTTAAGAAAAGTTAAATTAAAAAAAAATATAAAAAAAACATTTTTTTTTTTTTCTTTTTTTACAACAATAAAAAAAAAAAAAAAGTTCTCCAAAATTTTATTTCTCGCCAAACAAGAATAATCGCGAAAAACAATTTGTACAAGAAAATAAAACTGTAAAAACATTGTAAAATTTGTACTCTGTGCCGTGTGAGTGCGTTCAAATAGAATTTTTTTGGAAAAAAAAAAAAAAGTGTTTCTTATCGCATTTTTTTTTTTTTTTTTGTTCTTAAAATACCGTAACAAAATTGAATGGAACAAAAAGGGTGTTACGAAAAAAAAAACAAAAACCGAAATTAATAAAATAGTGTTTCGTTCGTTCGCCACACACACACAAACACACACACACACACACACAAAAAATTCTCCAGCCACCACTCGTCGATATACACATTTCAAATAAACATTAATATTTTTGTTGCTGGTGTAGTGGTGTGTTTTTTTTTTTTTAATTTTTTTTCTTGGTTGTTGTTGTTGTTTTTTTTTATTTGTGTTTGTGTTTTTTTTTTTTTTGTTTCTTCCAGTAGAGCCCGTTGGTGCAAAATTTAATTTTTATTTGCTGCACATACACCCGGTACGTACTGTACGAACGCGTGCGTGTTAGTCTGTGTGTGTGTGTGTGTGCGCGCGGGTGTGCCATTTTTTTTTTTTTTATTACAATACGTTGTTGGTTTTTTTTTTTTTTTTGGCGTATTTGTACCGGGGCACCGGGTACACGCCGCCGCTACTGATTTTTTTTGGTGAATAAATAGAAAATTATTATTATTATGGTGAAAAAAAACTCAAACTGTGCGTTTTTGTGCGTTAGTGAAATTGTGGGGGTAATGAAATTATGGTTTTATTAGGTGCAGAAGGTAAGGCCACCACTACCACCGCTACCAACACCACCACCACCACCACCACCACCATCATCATAGCCACAGCGGTCGCCACCGCCGAAGAAGACGATGAAAATTATTAATAAAATTTGATTTTTTTTTTTTTTTTTTTGTTTTTTTTTGGTTTTCTTTTTTTTTTTTTGTTTTTTTGGTTTGTTTTTTTTTTTTTTTTTTTTTTTTTTTGCATTATAATTTGTGTGAACAAAAAAAAAAAAAAAATTGAAAAAAATAAATAAATATAAATAATTAATTAATTTTAATTATATATTCACAAAGAAAGAGAAATAAATATTAGAATTAAAAAAGTAATAGAATTGGTCGGTACGGTGCTGCTGCTGCTACTGCTGCTCCTGCAACAACGACCGCATTCAAAATGGTTACGCGAGATGAAAATGATGCAATTTTAAATAAATCGAATAATTGCAATAATAATACGACAACAAATACAGCAGCTACGGCGACAACAACAAATAATAATAATAATAATGATATAATTGATGATGATGATGATGAAGTGGGTTATATGGTTGGAATAGAAGCTTTGGTTGACGACGACGACGACGACGACGACAACAACGATAATGGTGATGGTAACGGCGGCGGCGGCGGCGGCGAAAACGAGGCCAATATAAACACCAATAATAATAATAACAATAATAATAACAACAACAACAACGACGAAGTAGGCGAGGCAATAGAAGAAGAAATGATAGACGAAGATGATAATGAAAATGTTGAAGAAATTGAAGAACTTGATGATGACGACGAAGATAATGTGAATGTTGATGAAGAACACAAAGAAGCGACGTATGATGTGGTGGATGAGGCAAATGAAATGGATGATGGTGTTGCCATTGATGTTGGCGATAGCATCAATCCCGATGATATTATTATCGATGAAGAAATTACAAACGATAATCATGAAAATGAAATTATTTTAAATAATAATGATAATAATGATCAAATTGAAATATTATCAAATGTATCGGAATCATCATCGAATGATGCAATTTCAATAATTGAGGTAATTGAAACACCCGACAGAGAATCAACAGATGACACAGATATAGATTTAAATGATACATATTATACGACACCATTTTTATGCGATTCGGACGCAGATGAATCAAACGAAATTGAACGATTAAATTTTGTCGCCGATGATGATGATGATGATGGGGTCGACGAAGACGACGACGACGCCGAACAAGTAGACGAAGAAGAAGAAGAAGAAGAAGAATTATTAGAAAATGTAGAAGAAGGTGTTGATGATGAAGATGAAGAAGAAGAAGAAGAAGGTGAAGAAGAAGAAGTAGTAGAAGGTGAAGAAGAAGAAGATGAAGAAGAAGAAGAAGAAGAAGAAATAGAAGAAGAAGAGATAGAAGAAATAGAAGAAATAGAATTTGTACAAACGGATGACAACGACAACGATGATGGTCAACCGGAACTACAACAATCGATTTCAATTGATGGTGCAGTAATATTAAATCCGGCAAATGCTTCGGCCCGTGCCATACTGGCCCAACTACAATCATCAAATAATTCAAATTTATTTGACAGTAATGATATTGTGTCAATTGAATTTCTTGATGAACAACAATTTATTGATGAAGATGCTGCCGAGGTTACAGAAGTACTACATCCACAAGGTAACAATAATCATAATAGTAATAATAATAATAATAATCATAATAATACTACTAACGCTACTAACAAAAATGCTAATATTACTAAAAATGCTACTAACAATATTACTAACAATATTACTAATAATTTTAGTAATTTTAATAATTATAATATTATTAATAATACAAATTTTAATAACTATAATAATAATAATAATACAAATTTTAATAATAATAATAATAATAATAATAATAATAATTATAATAATAACGATAATGTTATGAAATATGATGAAATCATAAAATCATCGCCATCGTCATCATCAATATTATTACCATTATCATCAAGTTCATCAACATTATTTTCTTTATTATCCGTAACTTCCACACCTGCAAACATATCCATAACATCATCATCATCATCAACATCAACATCAACATCAACATCAGCATCATCATCATCATCATCATCATCATCATCATCACCACCATCATTATTAACTTCCGTATCGTTACTTATGGACGACTACAACAACGATGACGATGTTCTTAAAAAATTATGTTTACAAAAAACCGTTATTAATAATGATAATTTCTTTCAAAATTTATCGATACAAAAATTAGAAAATTATGATTGCGGAAACATAATAATTGAATGTGATGATGATGATGATGATGATGATAATGATGATAATGATGATAATGATCATAATGATCATAATAATGAAATGGATACCATCTCTCCGTCACCGCACCCTCCACCAAATGAAACAGTTAAATTTCCGTTGCAACAATACACAAATAAACGTATTCAAAATATCAATGAAAAATGTGCGGTTCCCCATTTTTATCAGGCAATACCAAATTTTAAATTAATACAAAACACCAATAAATTAGAACCGATCGTTGATGTGCAACAGGCGACATTGGATAGACAATCAATTTTAATATCTAATGATTTTCAATTTTTCATTGATGATGACGATGATTGGCCGTACAGTGCCGAGGAATATATTACCGATGGACATAATATTAATAATAATAATAATAATAATACTGATAATGATAATGATAATAAAAATGATAATAATAATATTAATAATAATAATAATAATGGTAATGGTAATACTGATAATAATGATAATAATATTGTTAATATTGTTAATATTGATAATATTGATAATATTGATAATACTGATAAAAATGATAACGATACTGATAATAATTATGTAAATAATAATAATATTGATAATAATGATAAAAATGATAACAATACTGATAATAATTATAATATTAATAATAATAATAATAATATTGGTAATGGTAATACTGATAATAATGATAATGATAATGATAACGAATTAATTAACATTAATTATTCAGCAGAAATAAAGTGTGATGAGGACAGAGGACGAGACGATAGAGGTGAAAATAGTGGTGAATGTTATGATATTCCAACTGCTATTTGGAATAATACAAATAATTCAAATAATGACAGTTTTGATGATAATAAAAATTTAAACTTATTAAACCAATTAGATCCGTTAGAGGTGGCCGTCAACAATTGTCGTCCGGTAAAACAACAATTTACAAATGAACCGCCGCCATTACATCGATTTACACCACCAAAATTGGCAGCAAAAGATCAACAACCGCAACAAAAATATGTACCATCATCATCATCATCATCATCATCATCATCATCATCAGGACCACCACCATTATTGGCCTTAGCATCAATAACATCAACACAATCAACACAATCAGCACCACAACCACAAAAACTATCAAAACCACAAACACAACCACCGCCATTACAATTATCAACACCATCATCATCATCATCATCAACATCAACATCAACATCAATTTCATTAACATCAACAATAACAACACCAAAACCAATACCAATATCAAAACCAACACCAACACCAGTAATAATGGCTACCACAACACCCGCACCAATTGCAACCGCAACACCGATAATACCACCAAAAATTATAAATGAAAATACAACTTTTGGTGGTCCTTCAACTTGTGGTTCGGGTGGTTCAATTAATGACATCAATATCACTACGAATACAGCCACCACCAATATCAACAACACCAATAACAACAACAACAACAACACCAACAACACCACCACCAACAACACCACACCACCCAGATGTGCAACACGTACATTTTCATATCAAAAAAATAAAGAATTTAAATTTATTGTACCCGAAGAGGCACCCGTTTTTATGCCAACCGAAGAAGAATTTAAAAATCCGTTGACATACATTAATTCCATACGACCAAAGGCTGAAAAATATGGTTTATGTAAAATACGACCGCCAAAGGTATGTTTTTGTAGTGTGTGTGTTTTTTTTAAAATTATATTAGAATATTATATTATATTTAAATAGAATTTGAACGCACTCCGCACTCCGCCAAACATTTTTTGTTCAAATAATATGTTGAACATGGAAAATCAAGGGGGGGGGGGGGGTGGCGGAGTTCGTATCGTTTTACGAACGGCATACATTTTATTTATTATTACAAAAACAAATAATTACAAATTACCATTATTTATTTAATTTAAATTTAAATTTAATTAGACATGGCAGCCACCGTTTGCAGTTGACGTCGATAAATTACGTTTTACACCACGCATTCAACGACTCAACGAGCTTGAGGTATGTATTTTCAAATTCTCTATTAATTAATTAATTAATTAATTATTATTATATTAATATTATTATTATAATTATAATTATTAATTATAATTATTAATTATTATTATTAATTATTATTATTATTATTATTATTATTATAATTAAAATAGACATTTTTGTGTCACCTACCGCTCACATATATCCGAGAGCAAAAAATCCAACTTTGGATTCTGAAATTTTTTTGCGATTCTTGATTCTAGCCCGTCGTTGATAGGGCACCCCTCAAAAATGTGTCAGATCGTTCACTATCGCATACAATAACAACCACAACAACAACAACAACAACAACAACAACAACAGATAGATAATAAACAGTGTGGATCACATTTGTACAATGTGAAACGGTTTTCGATTAATAATAATTTGGTTGGCCACGTTTTTTTTTTTTTCCAAAATTTGTTCACCGCCACTCAACTAAAATTCCATTGATTTCGTTCCGTTCATGCGACGTCCATTTTTACTTGTTGTAAATTGTGTAATGTGGCCGCCGTCGTTGAACTCGCAATTCACAAAAAGTCACTTGATCGGTGTGTGTGTGGGTGTGTGCGTGTGTGTGTGTGTGTCGTTGACGTTATTGTTGTAAATAAGTGAATAAATTGTGTTTTTTTTGTGTGTGTGTTGATCAAATTCAATGAAAACTTTCGATAATTTTGGCACACCAATCAATTCTAATAAATAAAAAATTAAATTATATTCCTAATTAATTGCAGACACATTGATCTAATGCGCCCGACCGGGTGTAATTTCTTTTGACTTTAAATATTAATCCATTGGATGTTATGGTTTAAGTTTTCTAGTACAGCGTCCCCCCCCCTATATTTATTAAAATTCCTGATTTCAATGGCCAATTTTTAAGGCAATCCAATTGATTGATGGCGTGGCGCGATGAGGTTACTGCGGCTAGGTTGTGCGGTGAGGTGCGGCCATTTTTTTTTAAATTTTATTTTCTCTCGAATTTTTGGTATGAATTGGTTATAGTTTCCATGAAATTCGTCTGACATGACCTGAGTTTTGTTTTTGTTTTTTATTTTTTTTTGATATAAATAGCAAAATTGTTAATAAAATTAAAATTTCAGGCAACAATTGCCGTTTTTTTAGTTTTTTTAGTTTTATAGTTATTTTTTTTTTTGGTTTTTTTTTTAGTTTTATAGTTTTTTTTTGGATTTTTATCGCTTTAAATTTAATTTTTAACACTTTTTTTGATTTTTTTTTATTTTCATTTTCATTTTTCTTTTATTTTATATTAATTATTTATTTTTTTTTTTTTTTTTATTGTGTGTACGTGCACGTGTGTCTATGTGTGTGTGTGTGTATGGATGTGTGTGTGTGTGTGTGTGTGTGTGTGTATATAGGCAAAAACACGTGTAAAATTAAATTTTTTAGATCAAATAGCCAAATTTTGGGAATTACAAGGTACATCATTAAAAATACCGATGGTTGAACGTAAAGCCTTGGACCTGTATTCATTGCATCGGGTCGTAAATGAAGAGGGCGGGCTCGACCAGACAACAAAAGATCGTAAATGGTCAAAGGTGGCAAATCGTTTAGGCTATTTGACAAGTAAAAATGTTGGTTCAATATTAAAAAGTCATTACGAACGGTTATTGTATCCATTTGATGTATTCACATTTGGCAAAGCCAATGAAACGGACATTATTTTGGTAAATATTAAATACAAAAAAAAATTAAAAAAAAAAAATAGTAAATACGAAACCATTTTTTTTGTTCATTTGTTTTTTTTTGTTGTTTTTCCAAAATCGAACGTGTCTCATTTACGAGATGGATGCAAGTTACAATTATACGAATTATAATAATAATAATATCCGTAATTATAATAATATTATTAATAATAGAATGTGCGCAATAACCATGTCCACACAAACCAAACACTTCCACACAAAACACTCCCACACTTACGCAAACACTCCCGAAAACATAAACACACACAAACACTGCCACCCTTACGCAAACACTCCCCCAAACAAACTCACATACACACACAAACACAAACTCTCCCACGCTTACAGAAACACTCCCACAAACACACACTCTCACACTTTCGCAAACTCTCTCACACTAACACAAACTCTCCCACACTAACACAAACTCTCCCACACTTACGCAAACACTCCCACACTTACGAAACCACTCCCACACATACGCAAACCACTCCCACAAACAAACACACACACGAACACACGCACACAAACACTCTCACACCCACACTTTTAAATGGATCACAAAAATTTCCATCAAGTTCACTTTACACAAAATCCGGCCATTTGTGCACTCTTTTCTTTTCAACTTATTTATTGTTTTTTTTTGTTTGTTGTGACTTGCGCCCATCGTAAATTATTCTGCGTATGATGAAAATAATAAATATTTTACTAATAATTTTTTTTTTTTTCTATTATTTTTCCATGAATTATGTGGAAAAATATAGCCGACCACAAAGCTGGAGCCAAACGATAATGAAAATGAACACGACTATAAACCGCATGGCATTGAGAATCGACAAAAAGTGTCACCGCCCGCTGAAATCACTGCCCGACGTTCAACACGTTTTTTAAATCCGGGTGCAATTCAAAAACCAACACCAACACCGGCAACAACATCTTCGACATTGGTACAGCCGCCACCACAACGGATCCTATCAACGTTTGTGTCACCCACATCATCGAATGTATACCAACGAACGGATTGTCGACCAACGACCAGCAAACGAATGGCTGGTGGTATGCGTTGTGATTCTATGAAATCACGTTCAAATATGAATATAAATAATGCGACTGCTGGTGGTAGTGGTTATGGTGGTGGTGGTTATGGCAGTGGTTATGGTTGCGGTTATGGCAGTGGTTATGGTAATACTTATTATAATCGACCAAATTTTCGTAATGATAATGTAAGAAGTGAATTTGGTGTGAACGATGGCAATAGAAGCAACGCGGAATTAATGGACATTAAAAAAAATGATTTTGATATTAAAATAATGGGAGAGTCGTCGTCGGCGGCGGCGGCGGCGGCAACAGCGTCGGCGACAACGGTCACCGAAGCCAACGATACACAATCGAATACGTTAAACGATCAAATAAATAAAACATTTGGTTATCGTAAATTTATAATTGATCCGTTGTCCAAGTATGTGTGTCATGTGTGTAATCGGGGTGATGTGGAGGAGGCAATGTTATTGTGTGATGGTTGTGATGATAGTTATCATACATTTTGTTTGATACCGAAATTAACTGAAATACCAAAGGGTGATTGGCGGTGTCCAAAGTGTGTGGTCGAAGAGGTGTCGAAACCAACGGAAGCATTTGGTTTTGAGCAGGCATCACGTGAATATACGTTACATCAATTTGGTGAAATGGCCGATCAATTTAAAGCCGACTATTTTAGTATACCAGTACATTTGGTTCAAACGCACACCGTTGAACGTGAATTTTGGCGTATCGTATCGTCGATCGATGAAGATGTGGCCGTCGAATACGGTGCCGATTTACATACAATGGATCATGGTTCTGGATTTCCAACAAAAAGTTCATTATTTTTATTGCCCGGTGATCAAGAGTATGCGGAATCAAGTTGGAATCTAAATAATTTACCATTATTGGAAGAATCCATTTTGGGTTACATAAATGCCGACATATCGGGTATGAAAATCCCATGGATGTATGTGGGTATGTGTTTTTCAACATTTTGTTGGCACAACGAAGACCATTGGACCTATTCGATAAATTATTTGCATTGGGGTGATCCGAAAACGTGGTACGGTGTACCCGGTCATCATGCCGAATCATTTGAAAATACAATGAAATTGGCGGCACCCGAACTCTTTCAAACGCAACCCGATTTATTACATCAATTGGTCACTATTATGAATCCGAATACGTTGATGAAAGACGGCGTACCCGTTTATCGAACGGATCAATGTGCTGGCGAATTTATTGTAACATTTCCGCGTGCCTATCATGCCGGCTTCAATCAAGGCTATAATTTTGCGGAAGCCGTTAATTTTGCACCGGCCGATTGGATGAAAATGGGACGCGAATGTATCAATCATTATTCGATGTTACGACGTTTTTGTGTATTTTCACACGATGAATTGGTTTGTAAAATGGCATTGGATGCGGATCGTCTTAATTTAGGCATTGCAACCGCATGCTATTTGGACATGGTTGTTATGGTCGATGCTGAAAAAAGATTACGCAAACATTTATTGGAATGGGTATGTGTTTTTTTCTATTTTTTATTCATAATTTGAGTTTTTTTTTTTCCTGTCCCACCTGTTGAAACTTCCACCACACACCCACACACCCACACACCCACACACCCACACACACCCCACACTTCCTCCTTCCCTCCATTAATTAGTGTTTTTTTTTATTATTATTCATTTTATTTAATTAATTTCATTAAATTTTATTTTATTTTTGAAAAAAAACAGGGCGTTACACTTGCCGAACGTGAAGCATTTGAATTGTTACCGGACGACGTTCGAGTCTGTGAAATATGTAAAACAACATGTTTTCTGTCGGCGGTCACCTGTTCATGTCAACCGTCACTGGTGTGTTTACGTCATTTTACTGAACTATGCGGTGCTTGTACACCGAACATGCATACGTTAAAATATCGCTACACATTAGACGAATTACCGTTAATGTTGAAAAAATTAAAAATTAAAGCCGAATCGTTTGACAATTGGGTGAAACGGGTACGTAAAGTGTTAGACGTAAATAAAAGGTATGCATTGCCGAATAATGCTATTATCGATGTTGATGCAATAGCAAGTGGTGGTACATCAACCAATGGTGAAGTTGACATCAATACTACTGGCATTCCATTCATTGAATCGGATTCGGAGGCCGATGCCGATACAAGCGAAGGTGAACCAGTACGTAAATTAACATTAGATCAAATACGTGAGTTGTCTAAAGAAGCGGTAGTTAAAAAATTTCCACAATCCGAAATACTAAAACGTTTGAATTGTGCTGTTGTGGCGGCCGAAAAATGTATTAATGTTATACAACAATTGGACATATTAAAGGTGCGTACACGTACGCGTCAAATAAACATTGAATATCGTTTGACCGTCGAAGAGCTAAATATGTTTCTCGAAGAAATCGATAATTTATGTTGTGAAATTGAGGGCGGTGAAATTGTACGTAATTTAAAACGTGAATGCGATCAATATTTACGGTTGGCCGATTCCGAGCTGGAAAAACCAATATCCGAATGTAGCGTAGAACGTATCGAGCAGCTGCTCGAATGTGGCAATACATTTTGTATTGACATACCACAATTAAAACCATTACGTTATTTGATCGAACAGGTTCGATGGTTCAACGAAGTGAAACGTTTATGTTATACTGTAAAGGTGAAAACAGAAAAACCAACCGCAGAAGTGTTAACGCAACTGATTGATTCGGGCTGCCAGTTAATACCTCATCGATTTGTTGAAGTTAATATGAATAACTTAAAATCGATAATTGATCAAATTTACGATTGGGAAACAATGGTAAGAAAATGTTTTGAAAGTGGTTCAAAACATGAAATATGTGCAATTGAAAATTTACTAAAAATGGCCAAACCGATTTTGGGTTTTCTACCATCGCATCAATTACTAAAAGATGCAGTGAAAAAAGCAAAACATTGGCTACGACTTGTTGATGTTATACAATCGGCCGATAATTATCCGTATGTTCATACACTAGACGATGTGGTGATAAAAGGACGTGAGGTACCATTTCAATCCGAAGAATTAACACGTATGGAAGAACAATTATTGAGCGCTAAAATGTGGCGTCAACGTGTCTGCCGTACATTCATACCGAAATCAAGTGAATGTGAACTGCTTGAAATTCTATCGCCACGCATTGAAATTGTCAATTATTTTATTAATAATTGCGAAGCGCAAACACATTTTTTTACCGAAGAATATATTCGAAAGGTTTTCCTTGACGCATTGGAACCCGCACAAATTGTACATAAATTTAAATTGGCCGAAGATCGTGAGGTTTTGGAAATACGTCAATTGCGTCGTAAAAACTTAGAAAAAAATCCAGAAATTGATCTGTTTTGTGTGTGTAAACGTCGTTTTTATGGTGTCATGTATTTGTGTCAGCTGTGCAAAGATTGGTTTCATGCAAAATGTGTTGCCGATCCGAAAACATTACCGATGAATCGTAATTTAGAATATGCCGAATCATCGGTGGTGCCCAGCGTCATAACGAGACGCGATAAAGATCGTGAATTGAAATTTTTGTGTCCACATTGTTTACGCTCCAAGCGACCACATTTAACAACAATATTATCATTATTGGTGGCGCTACAACGATTACCGGTACGTTTACCCGAAGGTGAAGCGTTACAATGTTTAACCGAACGGGCCATGAATTGGCAAGAACGGGCACGTAAAGCAATGTCCCATGAAGATGTTGTCAAGGCATTACACATTCTGTCAATATCATGGAAAAAAAGTAGTAAATCAATAAAGGCAAGCGATAAAAATAAAACGGCCAACACAACCGCCACCACCAGCACCACCACCACCACCACCGTGAGCACCGCAACGACTGCAGTAAGTACAATTTCAAAAAGTGCAACAACAGAAACAGCAACAACAATAGCAGCAACAGCAGCAACAACAACAGCGGCAACAACAACAGCGGCAACAACAGTAGCGGCAATAACAACAGCGGCAACAACAACATCATCAACAATAATAGAGGCAAAAGCAATAGCGTCAACAACAATAGCGTCAACAACAATAGCGTCAACAACAATAGCGTCAACAACAACAGCAACAACAACAATAGCGTCAACAACAATAGCGTCAACAACAATAGCGTCAACAATAAAAGCGTCAACAACAATAGTGTCAACAACAATAGCGTCAACAATAAAAGCGTCAACAGCAACAGCGGCAACAACATCAGCGGCAACAACAATAGCGTCAACAACAACAACAGCGGCAACAGCAATAGCGTCAACAACAATAGCGTCAACAATAATAGCGTCAACAACAACAGCAGCAACAACAATATCAGCAACAACAATAGCGTCAACAACAACAACAGCGGCAACAGCAATAGCGTCAACACCAATAGCGCCAACAACAATAGCGCCAACAACAAAAGCGCCAACAACAATAGCGCCAACAACAAAAGCGCCAACAACAATAGCGCCAACAACAAAAGCGCCAACAACAATAGTGCCAACAACAAAAGCGCCAACAACAATAGCGCCAACAACAATAGCGCCAACAACAATAGCGCCAACATCAATAGCGGCAACCGCAACAGCCATTACAACAGTAACAACGATTTCATCTACAGTGATTGCAGCCGCAGCCACAATAATGACGCCCGCATCACCATTAAAAGTAGTACAACAACAGCCAGTAATAATTGAACCGCAAAAAGTGCCGCAAAAAGAAGTTCAGCAACAAAAACAACCGTTATCAGAAAATGTAAATAATCTTATAAATATAACGTCGACAGCTACAGCAGCTGCAACAGCAACAGCAGCGCCAACAACAATTACAGTTAAAATGGAACGCTTTTCAGACTCCGAATATGAAGATATTGATACAACCGATGACGATGACGATGATGACTATGATGATGATGACGATGATGATGATGATGATGTACCACGTACCGATAGTGTTAATGTTATAAGAAATAATGTGTCATTTCCTCTGCAACCGCAGCCAACATTTTCGCCGTCCATCGCATTAATCATGTAAGTTGTCATTTGTGCTATTAAATTAAATAATCCCACATTATGGTTGTGTTAGGTTCTAAGACTATAGCTACAGAATCCGAAATTATTATGTATTTTTAATTTTTCATTTGAATATAGTAATAATAGCGGTGGTGATCATGCGTATTCTGTACCTCCATCAGTATCCGGAACGGTAACAAATCCAACGACAACCGATACACCATTAGTTCAACTAAATAAACCCACAAAAGATGCGCTAGAAGATTTAATGATAGAAGGTGATTTGTTGGAGGTATCACTAGACGAAACCCAACATTTATGGCGAATATTAAACGCTTCCAAACCATTTGTCAACAATTTGGCACACATTCGTTGTAAAATTAATAGAAAAACGGTATTTTAAATAATAATATTTTTATTTTTATTAAAAATTGAAATTTTAATTAATTTTTCTTTCCATCCCTTTTTATCGCACCCAGTCAAAAGAGAATCTAGTCAAAGGATTAATACGAAAACGACGTTCAAATGAATTTATAACAAATAAAAAAGCTAAAATTAAACGTTATTCGGAACCAAATATGAATTCAACATCAGCCACAACAACAACAAACGTAAACAATGAAGCAACAATTACGAATGTAGCTGCAGCAGCAGCAGCAGCAGTGGCGGTACAACAACAACCACCACCAATAATAACCTATGCATCAACAGAAACATCAACGGGCACGAAAATAATAGCCGACATAAAATGTACATCGGATACAGCAATAGCGACGACAACAACAACAACAACAACAGCAGCAGCAACAGCCGGCGAAAAGACAATAAATGTATCCGATAGTGACGCATCGATGAATAAAAATAAAGGATTAATCGATTCGGATATTAATGCGCTGGCGTCAAAATCAGAACCGTTTACAACGACAATGGAAGACACAATTGTGTCATTAACGAAACCTAGCGATACCAATTTACAAATACCACAAGCAATTATAATTGTAGGCGCTGGCGAAACACAAGTACCCACTACAATAACACCGCCATCGGGAACAGCCAATGATGGTAGTGGTGGCGCCGGACGTAGTGGTGAAGGTGCTGGCGGCGCAGGTACCGGATCAGGTATACCGATTAAACGTAAACGTAGTTATAACATGAAAAATCGTGGACGTGGACGTAAACGTCGTTTACAAAATGTTGCTAATAAAACCAATAAAATTAGCACGGATGATTTGTGCAGTGCGGCCATTTGCAAACGACCAACAGGTAAGAATTTTTTTATTTCACCCACCCCCAACACAACAAAACTCCAATTTTTTGTTTTGTTTTTTTACTTTTCCATTCTAAAATTCATAGGCTCAGAAGTGGATTGGATTCAATGCGATGGCGGTTGTAATAAATGGTTTCATATGTTATGTGTTGCATTAAAACGTAACGATGTTAAGGTTGACGATGAATTTGCCTGTTGCATATGTAAACATTCGAATTTGTTAATTGCATCGGCAATATTACATTCAAAGCGTTCCATCAAAGTTGAACCAAGTCCAGAACGGAATATAATTGCAACAACAGCAACAGAAACATCAACAACAGCAACGGTAAGTACAGCAACGGCAACTACAGCAACGGCAACAACGGCAACGGCAATTACATCAATGGGAAGGACAACTGCATCAACAATAACTGCATTGGCAGCAACAGCAACAACAGCAACAGCAACAAAAAAGACATCAACTATATCAACATCAACATTAAGATCAACATCAACAACAACAACAACATCAACAACAACAACAACAACATTAACAACATCAACAACATCAACAACAACAACAACATCAACAACATCAACAACAACAATAACCACAACAAGAACGACTGCAACTTCTGCAACTATTGCAACTACTGCAACAACTTCAACTACTGCAACTACAATTAGTGCAAGTAAAGTTCTTGCCGCTGCAACAAGTTCAATTGCATCGTCTGTACAAAATAATTCCAATAATAAAATTGTTGTTGGTTCCACTGCCTCGATTAATAAAAATACAGCTAAAATTGAAAATGTACAACAATTTAAAATGTTGGAATCAACAGCGATAGTGTCCAAAACGTTAACATCATCAACAGCGACAGCCACAATAGCATCAGCAACAGTAGCAAGAGCCAGAGTATCATCAGCAATAGTAGCAACAGCAACATTAGCAACAGCAAGAGTATCATCAGCAATAGTAGCAGCAGATACAGTTGGAACAGCAACAGTATCATCAGCAATAGAAGCAACAGATACAGTAGGAACAGCAACAGTATCATCAGCAGTAGAAGCAACAAATACAGTAGGAACAGCAACAGTAACATCAGCAACACTAGCATCAGCAACAGTAGCTACATCAACAGTAGCATCAGCAACAGTAGCAGCAGCAAAAGTAACATCAGCAACAGTAGCTACATCAACATTAGCATCAGCAACAGTAGCAGCAACAAAAGTAACATCAGCAACAGCAGCTACATCAACAGTAGCAACAACAACAGTAGTAACAGCAACAGCAACAGCCAAATCGGTAGCATTGACAAAAACGATAACCACCGTAACACCACCGATTGCAACATCAACGTCAACGGGTCGAAAAAGAAAATCAGGAACTACATTATTACCGGCAAAATCAATAAAATCGGTTCCAGCAGCAACAACAACAACAACAACAACAACAACAACTACTACTCCAACATTTACAGCAACGACAACAGTAGCAAAAAGTACAAAACCATTAACCACAACACCAACAACAGCCACACCAATACCAACGACACCCGTTAAAACAACAAAAGCGACACCAGCCAAAAAATTTAAATCAACAACTGCAATCGAACCAATAAAACCAACAGTAACACCACGATCAACACCAACAGCACGACCAACACCACCAGCACCACAACCAACACCATCTATAAAATCAACAAAACCATTACCATCAACATCAACGGCAAAACCGGTACCAACACCAACAATTACAACACCACAAAAACAAATAACAATGGCAAAACCGGTACCAACTCCAACAATTACAACACCACAAAAACAAATAACAATGGCAAAACCGGTACCAACATCAACAATGGCAAAATCGGTACCAACACCAACAATGGCAAAATCGGTACCAACACCAACAATTACAACACCACAAAAACAAATAACAATGGCAAAACCGGTACCAACTCCAACAATTACAACACCACAAAAACAAATAACAATGGCAAAACCGGTACCAACACCAACAATGGCAAAATCGGTACCAACACCAACAATTACAACACCACAAAAACAAATAACAATGGCAAAACCGGTACCAACACCATCGATGGCAAAATCGGTACCAACACCAACAATTACAACACCACAAAAACAAATCAAACAGGTACTACCATCAACATCCACATCGATAACAAAGCCATCGTTGACACCAACAAAATCACTTGTGACACCAAAAACCAAACCATTACACCCAAGAATCACTTCCACCAATACCACAAGTACAAGTCTGACTAGTAATAAGAATTTAAATATTAATAATGGTAATAATAAAATGAATGTTTACGGCTTCCCTTCTGGCAATAATAATAATAATAATAATAATAATAATAATAATAATAATAATAATAATTCCAATAAATATCCAATGGTTAATCCACTTCAATGTGACGAAGACGATGACTCCGATGACTATGATGAAGATGAATTTGATGACGAAGACGACGAAGAAGAGGAAGAAGAGGAAGCAGAAGAAGAAGAAGAAGAAGATGATGATGATTATGATGATGATTATGAAGAAATTTCGTCGGATGAAAATGATTTACTATTAGCTTCACCACCACCACAACCACAACCACAACCACAACCACCACCATCAAAACCAAAACTACAACCAACACCAGCACCGATTAAAAGTTATCGACCACCGCCAACCGTTGCCAACGAACAAATTGAAAATGTTCGTAAATCACCAATTGTTCCAAAAAAATCGATTAAAAATGAAAATATTAATGATCGAATAAAATTGAATCCAAAGACAACTCAAATGAAATATGAAAATCCAAAATTATCAAATATTGGTAAACGACCATTAGAAATTGATAATAGTTCTAAAAAAGTGCAAGCAACAAAAGCATCAAAAGCGTCGTCGTCGGCATCGTCGGCGTCGTCTGCGTCTGCATCGTCAGAAAATACCATTAGAAATATAGTACAATCACCGCACACACAATTAACATCGTTACCGAAAATTTCACCAATGTCATTAATAAAATCGGCCGCCACCATACCATTAACATTTCCAATGGCCACAATCACACAAACATCATCAACGGCAACAGCAACAATGGCAACAAAAACAACGGTAATAACAACAAATTCAGTGACAACGACAACAGTAACATCATCGATGACGATGGCAACAGAAACAGTAACACCATCGACGGCAACACTTACTACACCATTAAAACCAATTCCACCGTTATCATTAATCTCGCCACCACCAAAACATCAACCAAATGCTCGCATTGAATTCAAAAAGGATGCGACAATGGCCGACAATCGTAGACGTAGTAGTAATAGCAGTAGTGGTGGTGATAATGATAATTATAATAATAGTCCGGTGACAGTATCGAAGAGAATAAATCCGAATAGTAATAACAGTAATAACAGTAATAATAATAATAACAGTAATAATAATAGAAATAATACAGTTAATGATAACAGTAATATTAATAACAGTAATTTAAATAATAACAGTAATAACAGTAATAATAATAATTTTGTTAACGTTGTTGGTCAGGGCGATGGTAATTTGGTGAGTGACATTATAATTAATTATAATTATAATTCAAATAATAATAATAATAATAATAATAATAATAATGATATTGATATTGATGATGATAATGATGATAATGATGATAATGATGATGACGATGATGATGATGACGATGATGATGATAATAATTTAATTATTGATCAAGAGCAATTATAATTTCGATTAAAATAATATATTTTTTATTATTATTATTATTTTTTTTTTAAATTTTTTTCTGAACTATTTTTTTTTAATTTTGGATTGTGAATGGACACTATATTTTGAATTTTACTTTTTTTTTAATTTCTATTATTAATTTTTTTTTTTGGCTTTTTTCAATATTTTTTATTTTTATTTAATTTTTATAACTTTTTTTTTATTTTTTCATCTTCTAATTTGTATTAATTTCTAAAATGAATTAAAATTTAAAATTTTTAATTTTTGATTTGAATTATATAAAAAAAAAAAGAAAAAAAATGAAGTAAATATTAATTAATTAATTAATGAATTGAAAAAAAAATAAACTTTTTATATGGAATTAACCCCACCCCCCCAAAAATATTAAATTAATTAATAAATATTTACATTTTTAATTTTTTTTTTCGTAAATTAGAATTTTCCAAATTTTTATTATTTAGTAATTTTTTTTTTCTCTCTCTCTCTTACCAAAATTAATGTATTATTTCTTAATTAATTATTCTATCAAAATTACGCAAAAATACGCTAAACACACACACACACACACACACACACACACTCATACAAATACGAAACATCGTAGCCAATAATTATTAATTAAATTTAAAAATGCAAAAAAATAAATTGGGTACACGCCCACAATCAACCGCCCAACCGACGACAGCACACACACATTCACACACACACACAAAACAAATGAAAATTACTACCAAATAAAGGGGTGTATCAGAAATGATACAAGACACCAATGATTGAGGGCGGGCGGGGCGTGTATATTTCCTCAATTCACATATTTCACAATTTACGTATGCAGATGAATTGCGCCGTACCTTAAATACCAAGAAAATTGTGAAAATTATTAATCTTTGCTTCCAAACACATCATATTAACGGACGTTAGCGGTTCACCAGTTAATTATTAATTCAATTGTTAACAAAAATTTTGGTGTATTGAAAAATTATTTTTTCATGTTCAATACACCCCCACGTCAGGGGTGAGCGTTAGCAGCCGCATCCATTATTTTATATGTAAAAATTAAATTTTAATTTTAGAGCTCGGCCCCCCGCAAATCATTCAAAATTTTTTTTTCTTTAAAATAAAATTATTCAATTTAAAAAACACCAAAATTGTCTAGAGTTCGTTACGATCAATGATGGAAAGGAAATGGATCTGACGAACGTGAATATCGGCTACAATGTTCAAATGCTCAAATGTGTGGCAACGGGGGGGTTACTTAAAGTCATCCAAAATAATATCACTCGGTAGACATTTCGAAATAGTTTTTTTTTTTTGTTCATTTTAAGGCAATGGCCCGGAACATAACTTTTTTAAAATAGAAACAAAAAACCGGCTACTTCGATGATAGTGAAAAGAAAACACATACCCAAATAGACACACACACACACAAAACACATAATTCGCTTAAAATTTTGTATAGCTTAAAAAAAAAAATAAAAATTAACACCAATTAGCGCCTGTAATTTTATTAGTTAGTCGTCGAATGACGAAATCCAAAATAATTTATTAACCAAAAAATTAAATTTGAATGTCAATAATTTATAATTTTAATTCAGTATTATATTTTTGTGGCGGCGCGCGTGTGCTCGTGCTCGATGCATGTTGTACCGTCGCAAATACACAACGCATGCGCGTATCCATACAAATGGCATACAATAAACGGGGTCGGTTAAATAATTTTAGCCGTTAATTGTTTCGACCAATTGATGATGATTGATTTGATCAATTATCAAAATTTATTTCTTGTCCTCAATTCTATAAAAACCGTTTTCGCACATACTGGCACTGGTGTGCCATTAATATTTTAACCGTCTTTTCATCTCTCAATCTCTCCATCTCTCCATCTCTCTCCATCTCTATCTAATGTTACATAAAAATGTTTGTAGACAATTCATCGGTTCATCGGTTTTATAATTTATAATAATAATAATAATTTTTGTATAAATAAATTAAAACAAAAAATTAATAAAAAAAACAAAATGGACATTCAAATTTAATTTTAATTTAAAGAATTAATTAAATTATTTATTTTTTACATTATAATTATTATTTATTGTAAAATAATAAAATGGTAGACTCTATTATTTTATAGTTTATTAATTATGTGTGTGCGACTGAGTGAGTGAGTGAGTGAGTGAGTGATTGAATGAGTGAGTGAGTGAGTGAGTGAATCTGTGTGTGTATGTGTAGTTTGGGGATGCTTAACTGTAACTAATTTTTTTTTTTTTTTTTGTAATTTAATTAGTATTAAAATAATTATTATTAAATAAATATTAATTTCTTATATATTATTAATTATATTAAAATTAAGAGCGCGAATGAGACCAATGAACATAATTGTAATATTTGTGTGTGTGTGTGTGTGTTTGTGTGTTAAAAAAAATAGCAATAGTAGTTATTATTTAATGGACAAACAAACACAGCCACGCCCATCTCCATCCATCCATTCATTCAACCACCTCCGCTTAACTATCGCCCCCCCCCCTTCTTTCATACAATTTTGCTTTTTCCATCATTTATTTAACAAAATATACAGTTTGGCCCATACATAACCGGCCTGAATATGAAAATATGAAAAACTAAAAAATAAAGTAAAGGTTTTGTAAATTTTCTTTAAATGTGTGTGTTTCTATGTGAATTTTACATAGCCATACGCCGATTATGTTGTGGCACAGAGATTATTAATTAAAAAAAAAAAATATATTTATATAAAAATACAAAAAAAAAACAAAAGAATATTTAAGCCGGTAACACAACGCGGCGGCGGTGGCTTATTTATTTATTTAACACATATTTATTTTCTTGTCAAACATTATTTTATTGTTGCAAAAACTTCTGTTTTAATTGGTTTTATTATTTCTTCTTCAAATCATTGAGGTTTTTATTTTTAATTAGAAAAAACCGATAAATTTACTCAATTTCACCACTTTCACACCCGTACCCCATGCCTCCCAGTCCACACACACACACACACACACACACACACAATTACCTGCTTTTTGGATGTTATTGTTGTTGTTCTAGTTGTTTGGTTTATTTTTTTTTTCGGCTTCCATAGGAAACTGTGAAATGAAAGAAAAACGAAAAAAAATTATCAAAATAAAAAGTATTAAACAAAATAAAAAAATAAATATAAATAAAAATTTAATTTAATTAAATTAAATTAAATTAAATTAAAAAAAAATATAATTAAAAATTTATTATTTAAATACTAAAAAAAAAACAATTATATATTTATATTTAGAAAAATATATAAAAACAATTTATTAATTTTTAGTAATTAATTTAATTCTAATAATAATATTAATAACATTAATTAAATAATTAATTAATTAATTAATTAATTAATTTGTGTCCCTATATTTCTTTCTAACACCTACACACACACACACACACACACACACAAATGAAATTGAAATTGTATATATTAAAAAAAAATAAAAAAAACAATAAAATTTGAATTAAAAACAAAAAAAACAAAAAAAACAAAATGGTTGCTTAATAATAATATTAAAAAAAAAAAATAGAAAAAATAGAAAAAAATTAAAATAAAACAGTAAAAATAATTACTGAATTTTTACAAATAACTGAAAAATTTTTTAAAACATTTATAAAAACAAAACAAACAAAAAAAGTAAAAAAATAACCGATAAAAACCGCTAATATATATTTTATTTTTTTTTTAAAAATTAACCGCGAATTTAAAAATCTGTACTGTAAAATTTTTAAGTGGTATCTGTGTTTTATAATTAATGATTTTTCAATTAATTAATGATTTAGTGGCAAAAAGATTAAAAAAATTAGGTACATAATTATTGTCTATAAATAAATAAATTGCCTACTCACGCTACGCCACAGTCTGTGTGTGTGTGTGTCCGGACAAGACATAGACAGACAGACAGACAGACACAGAGAGTGTGAGAGAATTGTAGTTTATTTTAACCCATTTACTACGACTACGACTAGTACAATCTCTTCTTGTTCTACTTCTTAACCACCTCGATAATGTTACAGTTATAAAGCATTTCTTTAACTATTGTGTAGTTATTTATCACCCAACTTTGTGGGTCGACGCCGCTGCTAACTACCACCACTATTCAGCCCCCCCTCCGCTTCAGCTACTACACACTCATACATACACACCAACTAGACTTTCACATCATACATTCAAATGTACTTGTAATCATTTTAATAAATTTAACATTAAAATATTTTGTGAAACAAAATTTTTTATTCGTTAACAACAATCTCGGTCTGGTTACGAGATTCAATAACCGTGCTCCTAGTCCTTCAACTCCTTTCCATACTCCTCCAAAGTTATGTGCAACAATTAACTTTGTTATACCAGTGTTTACAGTGTATGAAATAATAAATCGTTTTTAATAATGTCACAGACATAGAGAGAGAGATTTATCTTTCCTTTTCTTTAACTCTCTCTCTCTCTCTCTGATATTATAACGAGATGCCGTTACAATTTTTGTACACTTCATACTCTATTTATTTGGAATAAAATTATTCTCATTTTTACACAATTACCGTTAGTGCGAAAACAATGTGCGCAACGTTGGCTAATTTAAACGGCCCACACACACACAAAACTAAAGTAACCTAACGATTCGTTAACCTTATCAACCTTCCTCCACCACCCCCACCCCCCATTTTTTTGTGCCGCCACACCTTTAATAAAAAAGTATGAAATGAATTTGTGAATTTTTAAATAATTTCAATGCGCGCAGTGAAAAATTTATGTTATTATTAAAAATAAATTAAATTAAATTTAAATTTAAATTTAAATTTAAATTACATTTTTGATTGCAACCACAATTTTACAAAATAATAGAAAAAAAAAAAGAAAAAAAAAAACAAAAAAAATATACAATTAAAAAAAAAAAAAATTACAAAAATTAACCCAAAGCATGAAAATTTTTTAATTTTTTTTTAAATTATTAATTTTTTTAATTTTTCCATTAAATGTCGTTTTTTTTTTTTTTTTTAGCGCAT